>JAJOOR010037382.1:0-15711 GCA_036250505.1 Solanum acaule | reverse complement strand
AGTAAAATCAGTAATATAGCAGCAAATAATTGCGAAAAAACAGTGCCATGAGGGCCTGAAATATCGAATGCTAATAAATAAACAGCTATAAAAACTGCAACAACATTTATGATGCCGAAATATTTAACTTCATCTTTCTCTTCAGCAGGGGTAGAAGAAGGTGGAATTTCACGGAGAAATAAAACCGCCGTTAAACAAACAACAAAAGGGACTACAGCAAGCAAAAGTAAGAAAGATGAAGGGTCATTTGCAAATAGAGCAGAGCAAATGTCAGTAAATATAGCTGTACTTAAAGAGACGTACCCTTTTAAAATTCCCGAAACAGGGCCTCTATTTTTCCTAAAATTACGAATACAAGTAACTAAAATGGCAGTATTCATCCAAGTCGTACTGTTCCCACCCATACACAAGAAAATACACATGACCCAGTACGGGAGTGGTTGAATTCGACCACTTACAACGAGCCACTGAACGCCATAGCCAATGAAGCCTTCTATTGAGCCAATGAGGAGAATGGCGGGAGTAGGTAATCGGTCGGAAGCTAAGCCAGCGAAGATGCCGAAGGCTTTTCCGACGTCTTTAGCGACGGAGAGATTGTTAAGCTGGAGCTGTGTGAGGGACATGAGGGATTTAAGGGCGTCGGAGTAGTTTGAGAACGTGTAATTGTTACCGGAGATGGCTTGGACCCAGATGGCGGCGACGAAGCCAAGCCATTTTCTGGCCGGAGAAGTAGAAGGGATGTGGAAACCCATTGGAGTTTGTGTGAGTGAGAGAGAGTTCAGTGTACTTTGGGAGTTGGGAAGTAGAAAGATACATATACTGTGAATTTGGAAAGGCAAATAGTTTGAAAATATCTAACAATTAATGAAGGTTTTATGTAGGGATATTTCAAATTTAGCGGGTGTTTGGATATAAATAATATGATATTTTAAAGGAATAATTAGAGTGCTGAAAATAAATATTTGAAATTTAAGTTGACTCTGCAACATATACCTGACTAAGGGTGTTCACGGGTTGGTTTGGATCGGTTATTGGTCAAAATCAAAACCAAATCAACTTAATCGGTTTTAAAATTATCAAAACCAAACCAAACCAAACCAAATATAATATACATTTATCGGTTTGGTGATTATCAGTTTCGGTTTGGTTTGGTTCGGTTATTCGGTTATTAACCATACACAAAAAGAAAAGAAACAATTCATTTAAAATGTGAAAAAAGTGACAACAATCCATTCAAAACGAAAAATAGTTAGAATGACTTAAATTACTAAACTTTCAATCACTAAATTTTCTATCAATAAAGCTTTAAAATTCACTATATTGGCCCAGAAAGAAGAGACAATAACATTTTTAGTCCCACAAAGAATTGACATAGACACTCATATACATGAAATCAATAAGATAAATGTTTCATCTTGGGCATTTTTGCTTTCAATAAGTAAATTATAAAGAAATTTTAATGAAAATATTTATAAGATCTTTAAAATTGTTTATAAAAATAATATATTAAGTATGTATATTAATAAAATATATGTATATAATTCATCGGTTCGGTTCAATTATTTCTTCGGGTTTTTTCGAATAAAACCATAACCAAACCAAATACTATCGGTTTTCAAAAATCTAAAACCAAACCAAAATAAAATCGGTTTTATTTTATCGGTTTGGTTTGATTTTTCAGTTTGGATCGGTTTTTATCCAAACCGTGAACACCTCTATACCTGACTTTAAAAAAAAATCATATTTTTTTTGAGTAAATAAGATTTTTCACTTTGAAAAAGAAAATAAGTTTTTCTAAACTATATCATAATTGAAAAACTGAATTGAGTAGGCATTATTGAATTGTGTTATCTTCCTCTTTTCCTCTTCATTTTCTGGACATCTAGTTTGTGCAACTTATAATTTTTAGCCGCAAGTGCATATGTATAAAAGTGTGAAATTTTGAAGGACGGTGCATCTTAGCCCGTTAATATTAGAAGTAATAATTTTTCTAGTGACACAAACTCACTCACAATTTTTGAGTTAAAAATAAGGGGGCTTATAATCCGAACAATTTGCTCTGATCATATAATTGCTACAATTTAAATAGAAATGGGATGATATTTAGATTCGCACAAGTCGGACAAAAAGAGAGAAGAAAAAAAACTAGGATTGCGAGTACGGAAAGTGCAAGGTAGCTAGCTAGTTTTGTTTCTTTTTGGAAGAATCCAAATAACATATACGTCATATCATCAATTAATTACTTTCCCCCAATTAACTCATCTTGAATATGATATGTACAATGATAGAATCAGAATTTTGATTAAAAAAATGTTAGAATATAAAAAAGTTAGATTGTATTGAAGTCAAAGAATATCAATATATAACACATATACATAAAAAATTATTTTTGTCTAAGCATTAGATTGTATTGAAGTCAAAGAATATCAATATATAACACATATACATAAAAAATTATTTTTGTCTAAGCATGTTAGTGTAATTTTCTCATAAAGGAATGTCAATCAATACCTGTCAAGTGTACATGGCTCCGCCACTGAATATGCATGGTCAAGGGTGGACATGACGGAATATGTATAAATATCAAAATTATTGCTGCAATTCATCTCAAATTATCTATTGTATCATTTTAAAAACTCCAGATAAAATTTATACATTTTTTTCATTTTATCCTTAATATTAATTATTTTTACCACTACAAACACTTCAATAAAATAAATATTCAATAAAGAGGAGATACAAAGAAAATTGACAAATCAAATCTTGTCTGATCACTAATTTATCTCTCAAAAGTAGCAATGACACGAATTTTGAGGAATCATGATTCGACTCTAGTATTGAATTTTCTATATATCTCAGATTGCATGAGAATTAATTCTTATCACATATAATTTGAGATACACTTGATTCACGCACTATTCAAAAACTCTTCATGAAATTATGCTACGTGGTTTTCGATACATGTACGAGTGGCCACCAAATATATATTATCCTTTCTTTGTTATCTATAAATGAAATTAAAATCAAGGAAGATAGGATAGTCCTTAATTAGCAAAGGCCGTCCAAAAAAATATTTCGTAAGTTTGAAGACAAAAAAATAATTGTCAACATTCAATGTGATTTGACCTGTAAATATGTGGATTTTGTATGCACTGTCATTTTCTATGCAACACAGCAGCTAGCTCATCGTAGATGTGAAGAGCCAACCAAATAATTAAATTATCCTAAATTCTGAGAGTTCAATCTTGTGCTTCTTAATTGGTTCAAAGTTGTTGGCCTTCCTAGGCACAAAGAGATCAATGGAATATTACAAATGCCGTAATACATACGTGCCAGCGCTACCAATTGAGTGCCAGCAACTAGTTGTGATGTCGGTAAGAAGGTAGTCGGTGTCTTTCAAGCACTTTCTACTTTTAGTTAGCGTTGTTTTTTTTTATTGCAATTAGCGCGCTTGACTAATAAGTTTCCTTTAATTTGGTCTCATTTTACTTTATGTCCTTTAATTTTGGATGTGCACGTACAAGTAGACACTTAAATTTGTATAAAATTGAACAAATAGACACACATATTCTACATAACATCCTATATGACAATTTGTGTCCTACATAGTGTCTTACATGTATTATGCCACATAGGACTAATTACAAATCCTAGAGAAAGAAATATTCTATTATTTCGAAATCTTATTTTGTGGAATTACACTGAATTTATTATTGTTGTTGTTTCGATACCAGCTAGAGGAGGAACGTGCAGGCCAGGTAAAGCTTGGGATGGATAGTTTAATTATCACTCCCACAAACATTCTATTGAATATAACTTGTCTGACATTTTAGAAATTAGAAAACGTAAATAAGAGATAATATGCGCTTCTCATCATTATGCCTAGGAGGGCCAAATACTTCATATAGAAGTTCTCGATATTTTTCTAAATAATATTAGCCTTTTCTTCCTCAATTTATCACTTTTATTTTATCTTCTTCTTAATTGATGATTGTTACTTTCATTTCATCTACTTCTTGTTTTAATATCTTAAGGTTTATTAACCAAATTAAGTAAAATTGTGAACTAGTTAATGACTAATTTAGTGATGACATAATAGGGAGGTAATGGTCCTTGTGCCCCTATGTGTATATTGTATCAGGGCTGGCAAAATGAAACTCAATTCGTCCAATCCGTTTAAATTTGAGCGAGTTATTGACCCATTCATTCATTAGTTCAATCTATTTCAATCCAATAAAAATTGGATTCAACCAGAATCAATACATCATTCTGTTGGGGGAAAATATTTACTCGGGAAAAAAAAGTACCCCCATCATATTGAACCTCTCCTTAAGTCTCACACAAGTTGTGTGTGGCCTTTACTTTGATAAACATGTGGAATGTAGGTCCAAACTAATAACAATTTGAGAACTTTAATTAACTAAACAATGTTACATTGGGCATAATATATAAAAATGTCCTTTTAACTTGGTCTCAATTGACATCTATAGTCTATGCCCTCCAATTTTTGGTGTGCACAAGTAGACATTTAAACTTGTATATAATTGAACGAGTATACATGCACGTCATATGTGGCATCCTACATGGCAATTCTCCATCCTACATGGCATCCTATGTGTATTATGTCACGTAAGACGTGTGTGTTTACTTATTACACTTTATACAAGTTTAAGTGTCTACTTATGCACATCCAAAATTGGAGGACATAAATGCAAGATGAGATCAAGTTAAAGGACACGTTTATGTATCATGCCTAAACATTGACATGTCAAAAGTAGCAAAAAAACACTTACTTTCCATAGATGAAGAAATGTAATATAATCCTCCCCTTTTTTCTCAATCAATTCCTAAAATAATGCTAATAGATAACTGGAAAAACTGTTTAACTTCAAGTCATGTTTGAAATTTTAATGACGAAATAGTGATTTTTCATTAAAATAAAATAAAAATCCTAAAACAGAGATTAATTCTCATGATAAAACAGATCCTTAATCTTGCCATAGCAAAGAAGTGGGATGGTATTACCAAAAGAAAGTACTTTGCTAAGTTATAGCGGATATACTACTGGATTATTTGTTAATTTAGTCATTAATAGAGTTTTTTTTTTTTTGAAATGGCTCTTTCATCATGTATTATTCAAATCGAAAATGAGTACATCAGTAATGCGAGATAGAGGGCTAGTATCCCACTCCATCGAACCAGGCATAGAAACAGATGCTCTAGCAAGACAATGAACAACCTGATTCGCTAATTTCTTAACAGTCGACAAAGAGAGAAAAGGTAACTCTTTGATAAGAGTTTTACAATCAAAAACTAAAGAATCAAAATAAGAGTAATTCACCAAGTTTTCTTCCAGAGCTTGCTTCACAAGTAAATTATCAGTTTCCACAACCAATCTTGTTCTATTGAATCGGTCCTTTAGCCAACTAAGAGCCTCACGCACCCCTATGATCTCGGCCAACAATGGACTAGCCACACGGCCAAGAAATAAAGTTTTCCCAGCAATAAATTGACCCAAGTGATCACATAGCACCATGCATATCCCCGCCAAACCGGTATTGATATCGTAAGAGGCATCGGTACATGTTACATTTAATTGTGTCAAGCAGAGGTCGCTCCCATTTAATTATCATTTTTGTAGCAGCAACAGTCATCTCGCCTCCAGAATTGGCGCTCCTCCATTCCTCCAGCTCCTTCTTCGCACGATACAAAGTGGCAGTGGGCACATTTTGTTTATTATTCCAACATAAATTATTTCTTGCTTCCCATAAGCTCCACAAAATCATGACTGCCTCCTCCATTTTTATTTTTGCATTGCGCTTTCTTTGATTTTCAAACCACGCCACAAAATCTCCTAGTACATCATGCCAACCAAAATTTGATTGAATCCAACATTGTTTTGCAAATTGACAATCTATGTCATGATCCGAGCCTACACCTTGGACGTGGCCGACACTCGAGAACCATTGCTGGTCCCCAAGCGAATCCTCATTCTGGCTGACTACAAGCGGAAGACTAACTCAAGCATATATAAGCATCAAATTGAAAGAAGTGTTTAAAAACAATTTACTAAATATCAAAAGTTTGCTGAATATACTTAGTATGAAACATAAGTTTTAAATAAAATCTCTGAAACTGAAAGACTCTCCAAAACTGTCTATCTATGAAGCCTCTACTATTAAGAAAGGATGTCGGGACAAGACCCACGACACCTCAAAACTACTAACTGGAAAGTAACTGTGAAGTCCTCTAGAATACAAAGAGGCTCATCAAACCTAACTGGAGTGTAGAGTGATCTCAATGAAGTGCATGTTGATAATCATGAACACATATATCTGCATCATAAAAGGATGCAGGTCGAAAGACATCAGTACATGGAATGTACGAGTATGTAATATAGCTGAGTAAACAAATAACTAAACTGAATGGCTGAAAGTAACTCAACTGAATCAATACATGAACATGAAGTGAAAAACAATTAAGCTTTACATTAAAATATACAATGAAAGCAACATAAAGATAATATACTTTACTTGTGGGGAGTTTCTTTAACCGACAACCATTACCATGAGCCTAGCAATGATACAACGTTTCATCTCACGTTGCCAGGGCCATCCTATACTTTGCCGGGGTATAGGATGATATCGTGACTATGGATCCATCTAATTGGCCTTTTTATAGGCAGTGAGGAGTCGCATGAAGAATCAATGTTCTCATATCGTATGCTGGCTACGTAGTTCTATGGGACTTTCGAATCATAAAAGACTCTAACCCAACTCGGTGCTCGATACTACTCCTAAAACAATTAATATAACTTTGTGCTCAATTCACCCATTACAAAGAATGGACTTCTTACATTACTTGAAATACTTTTTCAAAACATGAAACGTGTTTACCTTCTTGAAAACATGCACTTATGAACTCATCTTTCAAGTCCAATAATTAACATAGATACATATGTATATGAATAAAATAACATTAGAAACTCTTAAGTTATGAAATAGAACCTTTAAACTTTTTCTCAAAACTCAGTTTGAAACACAATGATTGACTTTCAAAGATTCTCAAGACTTATAATTCAATTCGTAGGGTTCATGCTGAATTATGGGCATGAACGACTCAACTTGAGGACCTCAATAACCATATAGAAACTTATGAACACAAATCTTTCTCAAAACTCATCTTTACTTCCTAAAAATAACGTAGTTTAAAACTCAAGTATTGGCTTTAAAAACTTCTCAAAATTTATAACTCAATTCATAGGGTTCATGCGGAATTATTAACATGAATGACTCAACTCAAGAATGTTAATGCATAACATATAGCAATTCAATAATTAGGAGTAGAATTTCAAAAAGAAACATGAACTCAAGAACTCAAAATCAACTTATCTCAAGAATACTCAATTCTAGGGAAAGAATCCTAGATTACTCTTTTACTGATCTGAAAGCAGATGTAGGGCGTGAGGACGAAATAGTCCAACACTATGATAGCCTTACATACCTGGAAGAACAAGCTTCTTGAATAATCTTGAAGAATCTTGATGAAGAACTTGATTAGAAGCCTTGAAATCCTAACTTGAAGGAGAACAATCAAGAAAATCTTTCTTGAGATTCTTGAATTGATTTCTTGAAATCTCTATGGCCAAGAATTATGATTTTCGTTAGTGATTCATAATTGTATGGAAGAATTTGAGTTGAAAAGAATGGAATTCTTGGAGAAAGACTTACCTTGAAGAAGAATCTTGAAAAAGATGGAAAGAATCTTGAATGGAGTCTTCTACTTTTATTTTTCCTTAGGGTTTTGCTTTAGGGTTTGAGAGAGAAGAGAATGATGGATTAAGAGATGAAAATCTGATTGTTTTGGATCTTTAATTTGTCAAGAAATTCGTTTAGGGTTTTCTTAGAGGTAAAAGGACAAAAACAACCCCTTTTGATATTTTTCCGTCGGCTAATTCGTCACAGCACTGTATCATGTTACTAAAATATCATTGTTATGCCGTAATTTTCCTAACCTTTAGAAAAATCACTTTTTGAAATGTTCTAAGTATAAAACATTTTAAGAAAAATACTTAGAAAAGAGTCGCCAAAACTTATAATTTTCAAAGATTTAAATAAAAAAAATCATTTGAAAATACCAAAAAGGGTTCGGGGTTCAATTTACACTTCGAGAAGGGTTTAAGCATTCGAAGTGCCCGCTAACATGCGGTTGACCTGTGACTTGACTAAAATATATTTGACTATTTTTAGGAAAATAATGATTTAACATAAAAAAATAATAATAACTTACAATATTTGATTAATTTTGAGAAAATAATTAAATAAATGACGCATTTTTCTATTTTTGTTTTATTTTTTTTAGAGAAAGGGACCCAAAATGAAACGTTTGAACTAAATTGCAAGTGATTAGAATATTAATAAAACTAGATTAGTTGGTTTTTATTTGAATCATTTTTTGGTTAATCAAAATATGAAAACTATTTTAAACTAAAAAAAAAGTTTTGACTAAAGATTATAAATGAAAATACAAGAGTTGATAAAATGAGATTTGTTAAAAAAAACAAAACAACACAGAGAAATAGTTCGTCTTTTGGGGAATTCAGCTAAGTTAATTAACAATTATAAATTTAGAGCAAAACAACAAACAATAAATAATCACAATTAAATAATTAAAGAGTAAGAGAGAAATTGAATTTGGGCCTCCTTTTGGGCCAATTTTGCTGGAAATTTTGGTCTTCACCAAATTCCCGTCTTTGTATGTATTGACTGTATATCAGTGTATATCGGCATGTATATCAGCTCTTTCCATGTATCTCCTGCTTCCGAACACCTGTATTTTACCTTATCTCCGTATTTTCATGTTTTGGGCCTGCATATCAGCGTATAAAGAGTGTATACCACTGTATACAATATGTATACAACCCATTTCTTAGGCTTTTGAACTAATTTCAGCAGTATGTTGGAGCTCTGGAACCTGTAACAGCTTCCGAATATATAGGGGGGCTGACTCGAGAGAGAGGGAAGGCAAAAATCGAGCCTTTATGGCCCAAGGAAGAGATGCAAGGATAGGAGATGAGAGTCCAAAATAGACTCGAAGCAGGTTTCACATGCAAAGAAAGAGTGATAAGAGTTAGCACCCAAAATAATAAGAGTGATAGTGTGCCTAAGACAAATTATCATGGCAGTGTATAAACTAATACACAGGAACTAACTTGATTGAACTAACAACATAGATTTAGGTAAAGGAGTACAAATTCTACAGATGCAAAATCCAAGTCATGCTAATCATAAAATGATGGCCATTTAGCTATTGTTTTAACATAAAAAATATCCACATCAACTAAGAAAAGTCAGCAACAAACCTACGAATTAATGGAATAAAACTAAATTCCTTTTTAATATGAGCAAACTAGTAAAGGAAATTAACAAAGTATGACAGATTTTGCATAGTTTCTAGACATGAATAAGAATGGAATCTTAACATCTCTGCAACTATAAATGAGAGGGATGGGGAAGAGGTAGACATACTTCAACATTTTCAAGACATCGGTCTAACAAAAGATGATAATACAATTAGCAAATCAAAGATTAGTGTTTGGAACTATCCTAACACAAAAGTTGACATGGTGACCATTTTTAGGATGATTTATAAAGCAACACGACAAGAAACGACACAAGTTAAAACCAAACAATTTATAGAGTCAGATTGCAAGGCTCAAGGTTAGCAACATAGATGAACCTTACTCTCGGCAACAGTGGGGTTTAAAGCTGGAATGATTCATTTTTTTGAAATTTACTAAAGATGAAAAAGGAAATCCATATTTCAATAACAGGCATAAGAATAAGCTCAATAATCGTTTAGTTAAAGGATTCGAAACTAGAAGCACTAAAAAAAAACATGAGATCGATTCGAAACATCCTAAAAAAAAGACATGTTGACAATATTCGAAATAGACTCAGCCACATTCAAGCGAAAGTGAAAGATTAGCAACACTAAATCCAATGAAATGAGATTATGGAAGCCTTTGGAAAACAAGCTCAACAGTGAATTGCAAGCACGCCATTACTAGCTGAAATACGAAAGATACAAACAACACTCAACTATACGAGAAACAGAGATAGATTCTATGAGATCAAGCTAGCATAGGAAAGTTCAAAATGACAGAGAAGACATCCTAGTGTACAAACAAACAGTGAAGGGATAGAGTTACACAGTTAGCATACTCAAAGTCTAAACCACATGAATATCCAAACTATAGATTCAACCCACTTTAGAGCATCGTAAACGAATCGATAACTCTAACTTCCAACAGGTGATATCGAGATAACTTCATTGATGTTTGAGAACACATTAGGCGCAAGAATCAAGGCAAGAAGAACATGTGATTCAAAACAACACGAATTTAAACTCAAACAACTATAATCTGATTCAAACATCTAACAGGGACAAGGCATGAATAACACAATGTTTGGCCAGAAATTCCAAAATAAAGGCAATAAGCCGTAAACATTCATATTCCAACGGAGCAAGAATGAAGCTAAGGAGAACCCAACAGAGACACGTTCATCACATAATATTCAGAATCGAAATGAAAACATAAACAGAAGAGGAGGTATTACCTTTTTTCGGGCAGCGATACTGGAAACAATGAGCAGGGGAGAACACCGACTTCTCCTACCACGAACTTCGTATACGAATGGCAAGCTAAGAAAATCCGAGCGGCGAGATATCCTTGGAACTTAGAATTAGAATGCTAGATTTATGGTTTTGAAGTATAAAATGAATACTGCCTCAGAACTAAGCTCAAAACTTATCAAAATCTAATTTTCAAAAACTCTCTCCATCACTTGATTGTAAAGGATTATTTATAGGGGAAGTTGGGGTCATTTAGGGGGGAAATCCGTTGGAGAAATTCAAACAAAAAGTTTGAATTTCTTTTCTCCTTTCCAAGATCAACAGTGAAAGAGATTTGAAGATCTATGAAAGGGAACAACGATTTGATCGATTAGGTTGCTAGGGTTATGGGTTCTGCAGGGTAGTTTCTTGTCATTCTTTTCTTGCGGGAAGAAGAAGAAGACGAGTATGGGCAGTGGGGTTGGGGTACTGTTGGACGCGACTTCTTGCTGGGAAGAAAATGTTCGCGTGAAGAAGAAGAAGAAGAAAACATACAGGGGTCGGGTCGGGTTTGGCTGGGAATTATTTGGTGTTTGCTAGAATTGAATTGGAATTCTTTTGGTATTGTGTTAGTGGCTGGGTTCTTTAAGTATTGGACTGCATGGATTTTATTGTTGGGCTGCTAGGAATGTTGTGGACTGCTGAAAAATGGGCCCAAAACTTGGTCTCTTAATTGGAGTTAAGGATTTTGGCTAATAAGTTGCAATTTTAATCGATCAATTGCATTACAAAATTAACCAATGGATTAAGAATGTAGCCATATTGAATTCATTTAGTAAATTAGACTAGTAAAATAAGACGAATTAATATAATTAACTAACGAGCTCCTTAATCTTATCAAGATATAATAATCAATATAGCTATTAATTAATCAAACTAATTGGCAAAATTTAAAGCAAAACTAAAACCTTTTGAGACGACTTCAAATAAAAATATACTAATTATATTCATAACTATAAAAACATATTAAAAATTATAAAATTGACGAAACTTACATTTCAAATTTCATAAAAGATAATTAATTCAAAATTATAGCCATTACTTTAAAATACACTAAAATATAAAAAATAAGAAGATGATTTTCGAATATTTATAGGATATACTTATTTCATATATAATTATATAAAACATATATATTATTAAAGATTATATAAAGTGATAGACTATTTAAAAACTTGCAAAATATTTTTTTTTTATTGAAATTTTATGAAACTAATTATTTTAAATCGTTTGAAATTGAAGAAGCTCGATGATTAATCCATAATGTGGAGGTCCAAAATTTGGTGTCAACAACTATCCCTCGTTTGACTTGGATTGATGAAAGAAATTCGAGGCAAATAAAATTGACGAATCCAATTTTGACCGACTACATCTTCATCTTTAGGAAAGTGATTTTGGTATGGACTTTAGGAATTATGGCCGAACCTCAGTATCAGGTTTCCTACATATCTCAGGCTATATGAGAATTCAAGCCACTTGTAGTTCGATACACTTGATTTGACGCATGATTATGAAAGAATTCAAAAGTTATCCCGATATCGAATTATGAAGAGACTGGAATGCTTGAGAATAAGATTTGAGAGAGGATGTCGGAGTACAGCTGAGTTTTCAACATTGAGCCTGCCTACATATTCATAGACCTTAGGAATCAGGCTGTTTGTAGTTCGACTCGATCGATTGAAAAGGAAATCTATTATGCTAGATAACCTTCGTTTCTGGAAGAGTGACAAGTAAGTCAAATATGGAAAGGAGGCTTGCAATCTCTTAACCATGAATGTGACGCGCTTCACACCCATAATTAAGAACTTACACGAACATAATTTCCAAAGCACTTGGTGTATTGTCACTCAGATTGGAAAGCTGCCTCCGGTGAGAGTGGAAAGTTTTCCAGATGCAAAATTCGAACTGATAAACCCAAGGAAATACCCACATACCTTTTGATAAGGGTGTGGTTTAATTGTGGTGGAAGTCGCTCCTCAGCTCGCGTCCTAAGAGTTTGATACTCCTCTTTGGACTATGTCCAGTTCGCTGCTAAGAAAAGTTCCACGTTGTGTTGCATTCCTTTTGATGTTGTCCGCACCTGTGGTTTGGTTTGAGAATTCATCTTCTTAGATGCTCACGACAAAAACTGAGATAAAACTCATTAGCTTAAAATATAATTCAAATGGAGAGAGAGTGCCTTTTTACCATTTCACCATTAATTGCTCTCCTTGAATATTTAATGACGGCTTCTTTCAGTTTGACGTAAAGCAAATAAAGCTCGTATCTCATAGTTTCAACATAATTCTTCAATATACTCTTCTTTTGATATCGAAGCAGTAATAGACTAATGTAATATGTTGGTGGTTCACTTGATGGTCTGAATATGCAATGGCCTTCTTGGCGGCTTGAATATGAATGGTCCTCTCGGTGGTTTAAATATGAATGGCCCTCTTGGCGGTTTGAATATGAATGGCCCTCTCGACGGTTTGAATATTAATGGCCCTCTCGGCAATTTGAATATAAATGGCCCTCTCGGCAATTTGAATATAAATGGCCCTCTCGGCAGTTTGAATATGAATGGCCCTCTCGACAGTTTGAATATGAATGGCCCTCTCGGCGGTTTGAATATGAATGGCCCCCTCGGCGGTTTGAATATGATGGCCCTCTCGGCGGTTTGAATATGATGGCCCTCTCGATGGTTTGAATATGAATGGCCCTCTCGGCGGTTTGAATATGATGGTCCTCTCGGCAGTTTGATTATGAATGGCCCTCTCGGCGGTTTGAATATGATGGCCCTCTCGGCGGTTTGAATATGAATGGCCCTCTCGGCGGTTTGAATATGAATGGCCCTCTCGGCGATTTGAATATGATGGCCCTCTCGGCGTTTTGATATGAATGGCTCTGAATGTCGTCTTTCATCAATATTTGATATGATGATAAGTACTTTTTTTATCATAATATCATTTTCATCGGTATCTCGCAACCTTAAGTGGTAGATACTATTCTTTAATCTGTCAAATACCTCATTGATCAAATGAAGATGTTACACTCACTAATTGATATTCGCCGGATATGTTCTCCTGAACCAGTTGGTTGATAAATATAGCTCATTTGATGATTTTATTATACCCTGCATCCACAACAACATGTTAGTTTTGGAATACTGATCTGTGTTGAAGTCGCCTTGCTCATGGTCTCGTTATCTCTGGAACTTTGTCTGGTAGATCCAATGAATCACAGTAGACAAAAGAAAAAATCATATTTAATTTAAAACATTTGCTAGGCATGAAGTTTTGAAAAATAGTTTTAAAGAAAATCTCCGCCAATTAACTGTCACGACATGCACGACACGAACAAAACCCTTTGTCTCAGCTTTTGATATGATAGGTATCTTGCTGGCGCGAGTCATTCTCTGTTGATACAACTGGCCATGACAAACAACACTCATTCTTTTCTCATCAATCAATGTTAACTGCTATATCGGTCACGAACCCACTCAGCATTACTCAATCCAGCTTCCTGAATAAACCTTAAAGATGGCATCTCAACTTCAGCTGGTATCACTGCTTCTGTTCCGTATACCAATAGATAAGGAGTTGCTCCAGTTAAGGTTAGGATTGTGGTGCGGTAACCTAGCAAAGCATAAGACAAATTTTCATGATTGACATTTGTAGTTGTCAATCATCTTTCTCAGTGTCCTCTTGATGTTCTTATTAGCAGCTTCCACAGCTCCATTCATCTGAGGGCGATATGCAGTTGAATTGCGATGGGTAATTTTAAATTGTTCACATATCTCTTTCATCAAGTGACTATTCAGATTTGCTCCATTGTCTGTGATGATAGACTCTCGAACTCTAAAACGACATACCAAATTGTTGCGAACAAAATTGGTCACAACTTTCTTTGTCACAGCTTTGTAGGAAGCAGCTTCGACCCACTTGGTGAAGTAATCAATGGCAACCAAAATGAACCTATGACCATTGGAGGCAGCAGGCTCAATCGGTCCAATAACATCCATGGCCCAGGCTGCAAATGGCCAAGGGGAACTCATCGCATTGAGCTCGTGGGGTGGTACTTTGATCAGATCTCCGTGTATCTGGCATTTATGACATTTTTGGACAAATCGGCCACAATCATTTTCCATAGTCATCCAGAAATATCCCGCCATTAAGATTTTCTTGGCTAATGTAAGCCCATTCATGTGTGTCCCACACACTCTGGCGTGCACTTCTTCAATCAATTCTGTGGCTTCTGCAGCATCCACACATCTCAGTAATCCCAGATCGGGTGTCCTCTTATAAAGAACCTTTCCATTCAAGAAGAAGTTATTTTCCATTCTTCGGATTGTTTTCTTTTGAATAATTGTTGCTTTTTTCGGATATTCGCCAGCTTCTAAGTACTTTTTCACATCGATATACCATGATTTCCCATCCCATTCTGCTTCAACATGTGAACACTGTGTTGGTTGTTCTTTTAAAACTATCTCAAATGGATCGATATAACTCTTTTCTGGGTGTTGTATCATGGACGATATGGTTGTAAGGGCATCAACAAGCTCGTTCTGTATTCTCGGTGTGTGTCTGAACTTAGTCTTCCTAAATCTTTTGCATAATCTCCGTACCAATTGTACGTAAGGTAAGATTTTAGGATTCTTCACCTCCCATTCTCCTTGAAATTGATGAATCAACAAGTCTGAATCACCAATTATCAGTAATTCTTGAATATTCATGTCAAGCGCCATTCTAATGCCAAGAATACATGCTTCGTACTCAGCCATGTTATTAGTGGATCAAAATTTGAGCTTTGCTGTTGCTGGATAATTTAGTCCCGATTCGGATATCAACACTGCTCCAATTCCTGATCCTATAGAGTTTACTGTTCCATCAAAGAACATTCTCTACCCAGGATATGATTCTTGTAACGACCCTAAAAACGAACTAGTGAAACTAGAGCCTCACATGTGAGTTTGGAGTTGAGAACTTGATGAAATGATGAGAAATGACCGTGACGTCCGGAAACTAGTCATTTGAACTAGTGAGTTGTAAGGGTCAACTT
>JAJOOR010037380.1:0-12775 GCA_036250505.1 Solanum acaule | reverse complement strand
AATGATTATTTCTTTTTCCGTAGTTTCTTCGGTATACATTAATGCTTTTGGTAGTTCGGGGCATAATTGTTCATTAGTTATTATTTCATCTTCCGTCACTAATTCTCTTGTAATATAGTTTTCTTCTTGTCTTGTATTTATTAATATTAAGTATAATTTTTCTACATGCTTCTACTTCTTGATTTTTCATTGATTGTTTCATAAGATTTTGGATGTGAAAATTATTTTTTTGTCTGGTATCATCATAATCTAGCAGATCGACATTTGTCATCTAATGTAGTAGCAATCTGGCTTTTCCCTTACTAGTCAAGTGGTAAGGTAGGGCGCTCTTTGATGAAGAAAACAGACTTTAGGAGTCAGCCCAACATGGGCAATGATAGACAGACCAAAGATTTACGCAGTCCTTGTGTGCTTGCTTTGTGCACCGGCACAGCAGAATTCGAAGCTGCTCGGCGTACTAGCCCTATAACGGAGTCAGACCCAACCACACTCTCTTAGTATAAAGCAGAGCAGGACCGTTGGCCTGATCTGACTACCCACCCGACGAGTCAGGGATCCAGAATGACTTCATTGACGGATCACCGAGCAAGAAAGACACTTTACGCAGCATTTCAGGTCGGAAAACTCTATAAGCGTGTCATCAAGTTAGGTTAGGCCAACCTCGGACGCAATTCTCTGTCTTCGTTCGTGATCATGTTGGGCGAAAGGTAGTTGTAGAGGAGCGGAAAGCCACTTGACTGTAAGGAGAGGAGCAGCTTCTAGCTCCTCGCGGATTCTCTGTATTCTCTTCCGAACAACGGATTTCCTCTTTCTATTAAGAAATTCTAAAGAAAAAGTCCCTCGGACAAGGAAAGAAGGGGCTTTTGATCGAGATGGGTAGAAGAAGCACTACAAAAACTGTGGGAATTAGGAACTAACTTCGTTCTATTGCCTAGTGTCTGAGCTAACATTAAGGAATAGGCGGCATGAAAAAGAATTTTTAGAGGAAGATAAAAAAAATGCGGATTTCCCTATTGATTAACCTCTGAAGCGGATAAGATCCAAAGAAGGCAGGAAGTTAAAGTGTGACTTCCCCCATAGTTGGGGGCGGGGGTTAAGCGTCCGATTCGACAATGAACACTAAATGAAAGAGGCAAATCCTTTTTTGCGCTTATACACTTTTCTCTGTCTTTGATGTCAAGCCCAGTCCCAGTGACAAAGATAATTAAGATAACACTAAGTTTACAAGAGCATTCATCAAGTTTTTATTGAGTAAAAGACTATTCTTCATAGGGGAAGTTCACAATTTTCAGTTCCGCAATCTCAATTATATTATTGAAAAACAAATTACGTTGTTTATGTATGATTCATCGTTTCTAAGAGTCCACACAAATCTCTCTTTCCACCCAACATTTAGTTTTGTGCCTACTGTGTTTGTTTGTTCTTTGTCCATGGTGCCTGCAGTATTTTTGAGATCTTGTGAGTTTTCTTCATCCTTTATTTGCACCTATTTCTTGATTTGGTACATACATAACAATTGGTGCATCTCCTTTGCAAGTACGTGTATAAAACGGTACATGCATGTTTAGTAAATGTTTGTTTTTGCATTGGGGTAAGACTATGTGAAAGTTTATTATGAAATGAAATTGGTCTTTACATCCCGACTCTCATTTTTCAATTGGTATCAATTAACCTGTAGTGTGCATCTTAATGCAAATTATGAAATATTGGAATGTCATTCAATATTGACTACTTTATTAAGTCATTAATTTTTTAGTGGTGCAAATAGCCAAAGATTGGTTCAATATTATCCGGTTACATTATACTCGTTCTCAAGTCCGCCCTTCAGCCTCCCGACTTTTGTTTCAACTCAATACACGTCCTAAAAAGCATTTGGGTAGAGGTCATGAATCGATAGATTTATGGTTACAACTTGATTATTTTTTTAACGATGAAGATATGGCTATTTGTTCGAATCATTGCAATGGATTTGTTTGTTTGTATAGATAGCTATAAAGATACTCAAGTTTATTTATTCAATGTCACCACAAGGGAGATAAAAGTTTTCCCAACCTACGTGACTGAAGAACTAAAAATTATACCAAACTTCAATTGTCCACTTTATAACTTGGTTCTAGGGTTTGATCAGGTAACACAAAACTTCAAATTGCAACTTTTGTATACTCGTGATGACATGTTCGAGGCCAAAATTCTAACGCTAGGAGTAACCAACTCGACTTGGAGAAAAATCGATTTGTTTAAATATAGAAGTATCTCATGTGATGATTTTGATTATGAATGTATACCTCAATGGAGTTGTTTATTTGGGTTGGGAGCATTATATGGTTTATTTTGACTTTGCAGATGAGGAGTTTGGTTATGTTTTACCTCCACCACAAACTTATTTCAGTCATTTAAGTATCATGGATACTGCAATTTAGGGAAATTGGCTATCTATTGCATCAAGAGTAACTCTCATCAACAATATTTTGGGTACGTGGACATTAACAAGGAGGTATACATTACTCTTGAGAAAGTTTATATTAGTAGATAAAACTTGCCTGTGCATATTGATGTCGTTGCTGCGTTGCTTGGAACAGAAAAGATGTATGACACGACAAAGAACGCGTATGTTTTTGCAACAACGAGTGTAGTGGATGCTCCTGCTTCAATGCCGGCTAAACTGAGCATAGCAACATAACCAAGAGACATATGCCAATATAACATTTGTTAGCAGATTTGTTGAGAATAGAAAAATAAGCTTAATAAATGAAATTTCATAATAATCATCTTCTCCCCACACCCCAATAGTATGAAGTACCATCCCCATCCTTATCGAGCACCCCTGCTCCAGCCCTCGCCCAACCCCCACAGTTAGGATGTTACGCCCCAAGCATACACCCTGGATGTGGCCGGCACTCGAGAACCATTGCTAACCAAAGCAAACCCTTGGCCTGGCTCAACTCTAAACGGAAAACTTACTCAACATTAGATAAACTCAAATATAAAATTTTATCTCAAAAGTCTTAAATACTTAACTTAGAAGATTTTAAAAATATTCAAATTGGCCACAAGGGCAACTCAAGTCAAGAACATTAAAAATAGAAAATGAAACAGACTTCTCAACTGCTACTGTCTATGAAGCCTCTACTACTATAAGGGATGTCAGGACAAGACCCCCGATCATCCTAACATAACTGAAATAATAAGGGATCCTCTGGAAGCAAGGATGCTCACCAAACAACTCTAGAACTGCAAGTGGTATGAACGAAGCGCTTGTTGATGACCCTGATCTCCTGTATTTGCATGATGAAACGATGCAGGCCAAATGGCATCAGTACATTGAAAGTACGAGCATGTAAGGGGAAAACTGAACATAACATAACAACTTGAACTTGGAATGAAGGTAACATACTCACCTCAATTCTATTCAACTCAACCTCAACTTATGGATACTCAACTCAATACAGTATAAAAACAACAATGAAGATGCAGTTTATATAAATCATGTAAAATAGTAGATAACAACTCAATGTATTTAAAAATACACTAGTAACTTAGTTTGTATGTAAAGATAACTCAATTTGGGAGATTCTCTAACCGACAACCATCACTATGAGTTATGTGATGTTATAGCCTCTCGCCCACGATACCAGAACTGTCCTATACCTTGACGGAGTATAAGACATCCTCAACTAAGTGGATCCACTAAGTTATGCTTAAATACTAATAAGGAATCATCTAAAAAGTATGACCCTTTCTACCCACGTTGGCTACATGGTTTATGAGGACATTGAGTTGTATGAACTCGTTCCCATATCGGTGCTCAATACTACTCCCAAAAATATAACTCATCTCATATGTTTAAAAACATTTCCACATCCTCAAGCTTTGAGATTATTACTCAAAAGGTTCTCTTAGAAGAGATTATACTCAAAACCTCCTGATGAACTCATTTCGAAATTGATGTTTCCCCTCATTTTAAATGTAAAAAGATTTACTCTCGGGGATACTTAGTCTCCATAAATTCATTTTGAAAAATGAAACTCAACTCTCCTCATACTCATATTCAAGTAGTCAAGTATTAAAATAATTTTAGAAGATTGTAAAAGACATCTCAAAATGACTCGAAAGAACTCTCAAGACTTTAATCTTAACTCAACCTTGAATTTGAATTATGAATTCAAGGGTTATAATTCATGGTACAAAGGATCTCTCGATATTTAGATGTAGTTCAGAGTAGTTAGAATAAAAAAGGAGTAAAGGTACACCTTAAAGGAACTTAGACGGAGCAACTGACTGAAAATAGGATGGGGCAAGTGACCCTGGCGCACTGAGTGGCGCGGAGCGCCAGCCCTTAAACTTCATAGGGTCACTCTGGCACACTACTGGCATGGCGCGTCAGCTCCCTGCCTAGAAAACCCGAAGAATTTTGTTTCTCGTTTTGTGACCCTAATTCGTCTAGAATCGAATGGTTTCTTCGAAACGCTCTTGGATTCATTTACCCAACATAATTGGATGAGAATCTACTCCAAAACCCTCAAGAACAATACTCATTAACAAGATCCTCACCTCAAGGACTCAACCAAACATCAAAAATTCAAGAACGAAGAACAATACTTCAAGAACACTCATCAAGAACTAAAATTTATCATTCTTTATGGATGAATTCGAATTTGTAAATTATGATTGTCATGTGGGTGAAAGAACTCATCACTATTGAAGCTTACATACCTCTTAGGGATCAACCCTTGGTGAAATTCCTCGACAAATCTCAAGAACCTTGACGAACGCCTTGAGCCTTTCCTCTTTTCTCCTCTTGAAATCTTCTCAAAACCCTAAGTGTATTTAGGATTGTGAAAACTAACCCAAATCAGTTTATACCCCTAAAATATTACTAAAAACATTTAAAGTTGATGGGGTAAGGAAAAGACCAAAATATCCCTCGTTAATTCGGGTAAATTTCCTTAACTTGACAGGTTGACTTGAAATGAGAATATCTCCCTCATCCGAACTCAAAACTTAGAAAATTCTAGGATGCTGGAAAGAGGATTCAAAGACCTTTCATTTGATATCTTATGGGCCACCTAACTCATCGTGTGCTGAAAGTTATGATTGTTTGAAGTTGACCCAAAACTCACAACTTAAGCTTAACTTGAACAATTCTCAAATTAACTCTTTCCAAATTAGTTCTTTCTAAATTTAGCTCTTTCTAAGGTGGGATGTTACATAGGGGTAGTTCGATAGGTTTAGAAAAAAGGCAAGTGCTTTAGGCCTCCAAATTTGAGGGACCTCATATTTTATTATAGCAATAATATAGATTTAAGAAAGTATTGGGTAAGTACTATTTATAACAAGGATTATTTTTTCATATAAAAGGAAAGAATTGTTAGAAAATTGGGACATCTAGAGTAGTGATTAAATTGATTGATTATATTATTAATTGAAAAAGCATTATTAAAAGAAATCAATAACTTAAGGACAAAATCGAATGGAGGCCTTCAACTTAAAAAAACTTAAAATATTTTTTTAAGTTATTAATAATGTGCTTGAACCACTCCTACCCACACCCATCATGCCAAAATAACATCATTAGGATCTGATTTGAAGGTTGCCTTGATGATCTTGACTTCCTTTATGATGGTAAGATTTGACCAAAAATCTTCCCACTGATAAAGTTCAGATTTATTCCAAACCGCTGATGACTCTTTGTCATTCATTTTAGGAATGGAATTTAATAAAAAAAGTAGTGGTTGTTCAGATGGTTTAATTGGCCAAATGATTGTGTGTATATTGTCACGCTCCGAGCATACACCCTGGACGTGGCCGGCACTCGAGAACCATTTGTTGCCCCAAGTCAACCCTTGGCCTGGCTCAACTATCAGCAGAAGACTTACTCAAGTGAAATAGAATCACACAAACAACTCAACTCAACTCATAAATAAAGTAGTTAACTCAAAATACTCAAATGAACGAAAGTGTTGAACTCACAGTGTTTAAAATATTAGCAAGAGAAATGAAAGAAAGACTACTCAAATACTATTTTCTATCTATGAAGCCTCTAATGCTAGGGATGTCAGTACAAGAACCTCGATCATCTTAACAAAGCTGAAATAAATGGAAATAAATAAGGGATCCTCCAGAAGCAAGGAGGCTCACCAAAGCTAACTTGAACTGCTAAGTTATCAACGAAGAGCCTATTAATGACCTTGATCTCATGTATCTGCATCATGAAACGATGCAGGTTAAATAGCATCAATACATTGAATGTACGAGCATGTAAGGGTAACACTCAACATAACATAAAAGCTTGAACTTGGAAAGAAGGGAACATACTCACCTCAACTCTACTCAACTCATAGATACTCAACTTAATGCAGTATTAAAAAAACAATAAATATGTAGTTTGTAACACCCTGTCTACTAAAACTACCAAATTGCAGATTTCATGAGTTGCAGGTGGCACCGACGGGCACCACCAACAGACTGTAGGAGGACCCACGGTCCATTTTGTCTGTCTGTGGTGCACCGCCTGCGAACCTTCCTCCAGACCCTCCAAATATTTGGCCAAATGTAGACCCACTGCCGGACCTACAGACCGTAGGCAAGGCCACGGATCGTTGTTCGGGTCCATGGATCAAACCCCCACATTCAACTCCCAGTTACGATCGATGGTTGACCAGCACGGACCGTCAGTCAATCCACGGTCCGTGGGTCTAGTCCGTCGGTCGGCCCCGACAGCAGTTAAGTCAGGGTTTTTTTTGTCTTTTCCTTATGCGTTGGACCCCTAAACTACATCGTTTAAACCCTAAAATATGCAGTTTTTGTCAGTTTTAGCCTAGTAACTAAACTAGATTCTACCATAAGCAAATCATTCACCAATAACTTAGAAAAATTAGAACACATAAGGAGAAAGAGTTGACCAAGCCCTAGTCCAAGAACGAAGTAAGTATTCATCAGTTTCAGCCCCGAAATGGAAAGATTTCTCCGTGGAATTCGTCACCAGGTATGTGGGATTTCACTAGTGGGTTCCTTTCGCCCATTAGGTCCCTATATTTCAGTCAGATTCTTGATTCCCATAATATTATCTAGACCTAGGGTTTCTTGAATGTTAGAAATTGTTGGGTTTTAGCTGTTAGAATGATCCATATCAGATTGTCATGAATTTAGTATCGTTTTGTATAAATTCTTTCATGAATTCAGAACCCTAATTGTGTAGTTCTTTTAGTTCATGAATTGCATATGATAGGTTATTTATTTCAGATATATACATACATGCCTCAGTTTTCGAATGTTCATTATCAGTATATTAATGTTGCATTCTTAGTTGGCATGCCAGTATTTTGAGTTATCTAGTATTACAGCATTTCAGTTATAAATTGCTAAATCACATAATCAGTTGGGAGAAGCGTATTGCTGAGTGGACTAGGGTCAGTGACCTGCAAGTCCCAGAATTACGTGCTCCGTAGGTTGTTAGTCCCCTCTATGGGCAACATTTTAGTGAACACGCCAATCATGCCTCTATACCTCTGACAGGGTATATTGGGTCCTTTCAATGAGGCGTATACATCACACTCCACATTTAAGTTATGTGGTTTTATGTTGGTTATTAGTAGCTCCCACAGTTCAGTTAGATTCTATTGCATTGACCCGGTTATCAGTTATACAGTTAGATTTCAGTCTTAGCATGTTATAAAATTGGTCATTGCATTCAATGAGTTCATGTTCAGTAATCTAAGAATATTTACATTTCAATTTATCTTTTATCATTGCTCAGATATATGCTTTGGTTCATTTATGTTTATTGTTCAACTTTATTCTATCTTGCATGCTCAGTAGCTTTCAAGTACTGACGCATACTTTGCGCTACATCTTCTTGTGATGTAGGTTCAGGTCCTTAGCGGTCAGATCATGCATAGATCGATTCCCGATCTTCGGTTCAGCAGCGTCAGTGGTGAGTCCTCATTCTTCGAGGACAGTTGACATGTTATCTTTCCATTTTAGTCATTAGTTTGCAGTTTTTGCTAGATTTAGCTGGGGAGTGTCCCAGCACTTCTACTCAGTTTAGATGCTTATTTAAGACATAATTAGATTCAGTTATAGTGTTAGAGTTTGACTTTTCATTTGTATTCAAACTCTCAGTTTCATTTATTCAAATAATATATGCGTATTCTCCATCATTTTAGATTATCATATGATTTAGCTTCCGCATAGTGATTATTGATTCAGTTTACTTTAGTATGCTTATGATATGCCAGCAGAGTTAGCTTGGGGTCACTCTTGATCCTAGGTCCTAGGGGTAGCTTCGAGGCGTTACAAACTTAGTATCAGAGCACTAGGTTTAAGTGTCCTAGGATGTCTGAAAGCCGCACTAAATAGAGTCATTTTCATGGCTGTGAGGTGCACCACATCTAATGAGAAGGAGGCTGAAAAGTGTTTTATGAGAACTTCACTCTCTTCGTTACTCTTACCGTGAGTAAGGTATAATCTAATTCCTCATTGTAACTTGACATTATGCATTTCAGATCATGCCTCTTTGTAGAGCTTATGGAAGGAATGTGAATGCCAGAAATACTAACACAACTCCTCATGTCCCAAATCAAGAAGTTTCAAATGTAGAATACAGGAACGTCGTCCAACTTTTGGCTAAAAGTGTGACTAATCAGAACAACTAGCCGGTTCTAGTTCCTATAAATGCTGGTGGTGGATTAGTGGCAACCAGGGTTTGTGACTTCTTTAGGATGAATCTGCCTGAGTTCTTAGGATTGCAGATGGGTGATGATCCCCAAAACTTCATAGATGAGGTCAAAAAGATTTTTGGAGTAATGCAAGTGATAGGTTATGATAGGGTAGAGTTGGCATCCTATCAGCTGAAGGATATAGCTCACATCTGGTATACTTAGTGGAAAGAGAGCAGGGGTACAAATGCAACTCCTATCACTTGGGAATGCTTTAGTGAGACCTTTTTGGACAGGTTCTTCCCAAGGGAGTTGAGGGAGGCAAGAGCTCAGAAGTTTATAAATTTGAGGTAGGGTTCCGTGTCAGTCCAAGAGTATGGACTCAAGTTCACCCAACGCTCCAGGTATGCTCCTCACATGGTTGCCAATTCCAGGGCTCAAATGAACAAGTTTCTTTATTGGGTATCCGACCTTATGAAGAGAAATGTAGGAATGCTATGTTGCTAGAAGACATGAACATCTCTAGGCTCATGACTCATGCTCAGCAGGTCGAGGGTGATAAGCTTAGGGAACATGCCAAGGAAAATAAGAAGGCTAGGACTGGTAAAAAAGGTAGGGCATCAGGTTCTAAGTCTCAAAGGTA
The DNA here is from genome assembly GCA_036250505.1 of Solanum acaule. Classification (NCBI taxonomy): domain Eukaryota; kingdom Viridiplantae; phylum Streptophyta; class Magnoliopsida; order Solanales; family Solanaceae; genus Solanum; species Solanum acaule. The sequence goes on along the minus strand of JAJOOR010037380.1, from coordinate 3,475 downwards.
GTATTTCTGGCACCAGAACCTACCCAACTTGTCCAAAGTGTGGTAAGAACCATCCGGACAAGTGCTTTGCAGGAAATTAAGGATGTTTTGGGTGTGGTCAGTCTAGTCACAGGTTGAAAGATTGTCCTTCTAAGTGGGGTCAATGGGGAAATAATAGTAGAGCTTAGTCCACAACTTTAGCAACACCAGCAGGTCGTGCAACTCAGCAAGGTAACTCATCTGGTACATGTGGCGGTCAGCGCCAAAATAGGTTGTATGCTCTTCAGGCTCGCCAAGTTCAGGAAGATTCTTCGGATGTAGTCACTGGTACATTACGAGTCTTTGACTTAGATGTTTATGATTTGTTAGATCCAGGGGCTACTCTTTCCTTTGTAACTTCTTATATAGCAGTCAACTTCAATGTTAATCTAGAAACTCTCTCAGAACCCTTCTCAGTCTCTAGTCCAGTCGGTGACCCAGTTATAGCTAGACAGGTATACAAAAATTGCCCTGTCACAGTCTCTTAGAAAGTCACCTCAGTAGATCTTGTAGAGTTAGAAATGGTAGACTTTGTTATCATTCTAGGCATAGATTTGTTACATTTCTGTTATGCCTCAGTTGATTGTAGAACTAGGATCGTTCGCTTTCAGTTTCCAGACGAACCAATATTAAAATGGAAGGGTAGTAGGTTAGCGCCTATGGGTTGATTAATTTCTTACCTTAAGGCCAAACAGAAGATCTCTAAGGGTTATCTCTATCATCTAGTTTGGGTTAAGGATTCAATCTTCGAAACCCCGACTTTTGAGTCTGTTCCAGTAGTTAGTAAGTTCCTAGAGGTGTTTCCAGAAGATCTTTCCAGAGTTCCTCCCGAAAGGGAAATCGACTTTGGAATTGATCTCCTTCCAAATACCCAACCTATCTTTATTCCTCCTTACATAATGGCTCCAGCTGAGCTTAAGGAGCTGAAAGAGCAATTGAAAGACCTTCTAAATAAGGGCTTCATTAGACCCAATATTTCCCTATGGGGTGCACCCGTGTTGTTCATGAAAAAGAAAGATGGTTCTCTCAAGATGTCCATTGACTATAGGAAGTTGAACGAAGTCACAATCAAGAATAAGTATCCCATCCCCAGGATTGATGACTTGTTTGACCAACTTCATGGTGCTAGTCATTTCTCGAAGATAGACCTCAAATCTAGTTATCATCAGCTCAAAGTCAGAGATAGTGACATTTTGAAAATAGCCTTCAGAACTTAGTATGGTCACTATGAATTTGTAGTTATGTCATTTAGACTAACCAATGATCCTGCAGCTTTCATGGACTTGATGAACAAAGTGTTCAAGGAGTATTTGGACTTTCTTGTTATCTTCTTTATTGATGATATACTCATTTACTCAAGAAATGAGGAAGAACATGCGAACCATTTGAGGGTTGTCCTGAAAACTCTGAATGATCGCCTGTTATTCAGTAAGTTTAGCAAATGTGAGTTTTGGTTGCAATCTGTTGCTTTTGTTGGTCACATTGTGTCTAGCGAAGGGATCCGAGTGGATTCTCAAAAAAATAGAAAGAGTGAAACAATGGCCCAGACCTACCTCTCCTACAGATATCAGATGTTTGTTATGGTTGGCTGGTTATTATAGAAGGTTCGCGGAAGGATTTTCATCCATAGCCTCTCCATTAGCTAAGTTGACGCAGAAGAAGGTTACTTTCAGTGGTCAGATGATTGTGAGATTGCAAAACTGAAAACTAGGTTGACTACAGCTCCTGGTTTGACTCTACTAGAGGGTTCAGATGGTTACGTTATCTATTATGATGCATACAGAGTCGGCCTAGGTTGTGTGTTGATGCAGCGAGGTAAGGTTATAGCGTATTCTTATAGACACCTTAAGGTACATGAGAACAACTATCCGACTCATGACCTCCAGCTAGCAGCAGTGGTGTTTGCACTTAAGATTTGAAGACATTACTTGTATGGTGTCCATGTAAATGTGTTCATAGACCATAAAAGCCTTCAGTATGTGTTTACCCGGAAAGAGTTAAATCTTCAACAGAGGAGATGGCTTGAGTTCCTCAAGGATTATGATATGAGTGTGCATTACCATCCTGGTAAGGCCAATGTAGTAGTAGATGCTTTTAGCAGACTATCTATGGGTAGTGTAGCACATGTTGAGGAAGAAAGAAAGGAGCTAGCAAATGATGTTCACAGGCTTGCTCGCTAAGGAGTTCGTCATATGAGCATATCATATGGTGGTGTAACAGTCCAGAATGGGTCAGATTCTTCATTGGTAGTGGAGGTTAAAGAAAGCAAGACAGTGATCCGATATTGCTTCAACTAAAGGATACACTCCATTAGCAGAGAGTTGAGGTTTTCTCCCAAGGGGGAGATGGTGTGCTTCCCTATCAAGGTCGACTATGTGTTCCTAAGGTGGGTGAGTTGAGACAGTAGATTCTTGCAGAATCCCTTAATTCCAGATATTCTATTCATCCAGGTGCCACTAAGATGTACCGTGACCTGCGGGAAGTCTTTTGGTGGAATGGTATGAAAAGGGATATAGCGAATTTTGTGGCTAAGTGCCCCAATTGTCAGCAAGTCAAGGTAGAACATCAGAAACCAGGAGGTATGACTCAAGAGATCAACATTCCTACTTGGAAGTGGGAAATGATCAACATGGACTTCATTACAGGTTTACCTCGTACTCGCAGGCAATATGATTCCATTTGGGTGATAGTTGATAGAGTCACTATGTCTTCACGCTTTTTGGCTGTTAAGACTAGAGATTCAGTGGACGACTACGTCAAGCTTTACATTAATGAGATAGTCAGGTTGCATGGGGTTCCTTTGTCTATCATCTCAGATAGAGGTCCTCAGTTTACCTCTCATTTTTGGAAGTCATTTCAGAAGGGTCTTGGTACTCAGGTTAATCTTAGCACAACATTTCATCCACAAACGGATGGTCAGGCAAAGCATACCATTCAGACCTTAGATGACATGTTGAGAGCTTGCGTGATCAATTTCAAGGGTAGTTGGGATGATCACCTTTCTCTTATAGAGTTTGCCTACAATATTAGTTACTATTTCAACATTCAAATGCCCCCCTATGAGGCATTGTATAAGCGTAGATGTAGATCTCCAGTTGGTTAGTTTAAAGTAGGTGAAGCAGCCTCGATACGACCAGATTCAGTTCATGATGCTATGGAGAAAGTCCAACTCATTAGAGATAGAGTTAAGACAGCCCAGAGTCGCCAAAAGTCCTATGCAGATGTAGGTAGAAAGGAATTAGAGTTCCAAGTTGATGATTGGGTTATCCTGAAAGTGTCGCCCATGAAGTGGGTGATGAGATTTGGCAAGAAAAGTGTCACGACCCAAGCCTAGGGCCTAGACGTGACATGGCGAATGAGGAACCCGAAGGAACCCCAAACAAGCCTCTCAAACTTGTCATCACACTTCATCGGTCGCGGAAGTACATTCAACATTAATTAACGGGAAATAGGGACT
>JAJOOR010037379.1:0-10603 GCA_036250505.1 Solanum acaule | reverse complement strand
CCCCCCCCCCCCCCCCCCCACCCTTCTCCCCAAATATAAAAGCAGTTTCCTCAATATGGAAAATATAAGTATGAGAATGAAAGGATGAGATGAGAGTCCCCTTGTCAGGCTATGCCCAAAGAGAACATTGTCTATGTGGCTCAATGGTGGCTGCATCAACCTGGGCATCAGTGCCCAAAACATTTGGAGGAGAAATGGAGACTGAAAGATGGTCCCCGCTCAAACCAATTGTAGATGTCTTATGAAGAGAATGTTCCATAGTAGCATGTGAAATAGAGTCATCCAACTTGTGCAGCTTTGTAATCGCCTTGGCACTTAGTTACTCATCTCCTCTGAACTCCTCATCCTCCATCTTCGGAGTGGACTCCTTATCAACCGCAACCACAGTCAGCTAAGTTATAGATCCTAACTCATCCACCCTCGGTACCTTAAAAGGCTCAGAAACTTGCATTTTAGGAAGGTCACCCCAAAGCATAGAAATATCAGCGGACTTAAGTTGTTCCACATCCTTTCTTGGCCCTACCAAATCAGCCTTTAAGGCTGTCAAATCTGGTGACTCACCCTCTACTTTTTCATGTTCCTCAACTGAAGAGGTGAGAGTCTGCAGTTTTATCCCATAATCAGTTAATAGAGCATGATGATCTTCTAACTCGACCAAGAGGGGAGTAAGGGCAGCCTCAACGCTTGTGGCAATCATGGATGGGACCTTTTTCTCTAGACAAGAAGCTATAGATTTGTCGAGTGGGAAACGCTGTCCATTTGATAAAGTAAAGCATGTGTCAATAAAGTCTAGGGAACAGAGGGAGGCATAGTAGCTACAGAAGTAGAAGGTATGGAATACTTGAGCACTCCATAGTAGGAGCCAAATGCACAGTATCAGGTGCCAAGGTAGTCAGGTCAATTACCGGGATTATGTCAGCTGGTGGCGGTTTTTTCCTAGCCACATGATCTATCAAGTAGTTGGCCTCAATCCTTCTAACGTCTCTAGAGGAAGCGGGAGTAATCCTCTCATTAGTAGCCTCCATGAATGGCACCCCAACCAACTCGTAAAGCTAAGTAATCACTACTACAAAATTCAAACATGTCTATTGGTTCTTCCATCTCATGAGCATCTCATCCTCGATGATGCTCCTCATGTCTATCTTCTCTCAAGTGATACTACACCCCACAAGAACTATTTTAGGTTGTTGAAGGATCGATTCATTCTAATACGGCTTTAGACTGCTGCTAAAAAACCTATACAAATACCTAACAACCATATTCAAGTCTTTTTTTCAATATTCACCCTTTCCACAATCCACGGGGGAGTAGCATCAAAAAGCAAAGGGGCTAACAAGCCCTGTAAATTATTAATAGGCTATTTGATCCTCTCCTTAAAGGCATTAGTATCAGTGTTCCAACAATACAACACATTATTTATATTACCAGCCCCACATTGGACCATCTTTCCTTAAATTTTGACTTCCTTAATGGGCTTCCACACAACTCCTTTCCTCTTCTTTGGGAGTGCCCTAGCATATGCCTCATAAAACTCTTTAATTCAAGAAAGGATATAGGGTGTCCGATCTTGGGTAAATTGCTCGAACTTGTGAAATTTGATAGTATTCCACAACGCCAAGTAGTCACTCATCACCATGTTTGAGGACAACCTCTTCTCCTCTAGGATGGTAGTCAACCAAGCTACCTTCAATCTTTTCATAGCTCAAGGAGAAATAATTTGTAACACCTGGGACACCGCATTTAAAGCCAGATCTCACATAATTTTGGAGCAGATTGTGCTCGTGTTCTTTTGAGTAACTAGAGGGACTGTAGTTGAGACTTGAAATGGTGCAGCTGCACCCTTAGTTCCTGCCACTTCACTTTCATCAACTATCATTGAGAAATTTAGTGGTTCTTCCTCCGAAGAGGACGTTGTACTCCAATCATATTTTCACTTCCTATGTCTTGGGAAATTTCAACAACCTTTTTCTTTTGTTTTACCTCATACGTTGAGAAGTGTGGGGAGCGACCTATGGTCTGTCACTAGGCTTGAATATAACTACCTCATTTTGTCATTTAAAAGGGGAGAGGAGAATCTGGAGAAGGATCCCTCCTAGAAACTGGTAATTTTGATCTACCCATACCTGTTTTGCACAACAACTCAGATATATATCGAGCGAAGGGTTAGTTTAAAATAAGACAAAAAGAAAACTCAGCAAAAACTTGTCTTGAGACTCACCAATCAAGTAGGTGAGTAACCAAACAAGTTCAACAAGCTTAGGAGTGCTCACAAAAAGAGACAGTAGCTATTCAGGGAAACTTAAGCAGAAAAAGAAAGGTCAATACCAACCCGATATGTCACCGAGCCAATTTGGGGAGCTAAAGAAAGCTCACCAAAAATGATAGAAATTCAAACCTAAAATTATCAAGCACAGAGTGAGCTAAGACTCACTCAGAGATTCACTGATCTACCTTGGTGATCTTAATGGAGTTTACCGAAAAGGTAATTTTCAGCCATTCACCCAATTTTCAAAAATTCAAACAATTTTCAAGCAACGAGTAAACTCCACACGTAATTTGCAATTAAATATAGCTACCCAACATATCAATAAAACCCTGGGTACTCAGATTTCCTCCCAATTTAAATTTATCCAACAAAATGACTATTTTCCATTAAGAATGATGTCACTCAATCTATTATTTTTCAAATTGAAGCCTATTTGTCGAGTTTGGGTTAGTTAGACTTCACCCACACAATATCAATAGGAGCCATAAACATATCACTGTCAATTTCAAACAACAACTACCCTAACACCACAATTTACAACACAAGGATGAAATTTAAGCAAAAATAGCAATGGGTCATCAATTAATCACACTAAATCACCTTACCCACTATGCAATAATATACAATGTTGCAATACAAAATCAAGATTAGTGCACAAGAGTTCAATAATCATGCAACACTTTAAGAAACGAGGACTTCACTAGAAAACAAACCTCACATATTAAAGACAAGTAAATAATGGGGAGGGAAGGGTTTGGGTGTTAACAATCTAACAATTATGCAATCAACACGACCACAATCGACAGTAGAAATGCAGACACTTAGATTAACTATGTGTATTTAAGGGCTAGGAATGATAATGTCAAGAAATTTAAAAATATTGGCCATTTAAAGGACAAAAGACTCTTGTCTACCGACTGAAATCCCATTTGGCAAACTACGAATAACGTTGTCGAAGTTGTTTTGTGACTCGGCAAGGAGATTAAGCTTGCCCATTCAACATTTATGCATCATCAACCTTGAATTTATACTCAATGAACTCAATTCAACTCACCAAACCACTTTGGTGAATCACCGAATAAGGTAGGAGTTCGCCTAAAATGACAGAACTCTTTCCAACTTTTTGCATTCTGCTCGACGAGATGGGTTCTTCTCACCAAACTAGTTTGGTGGATTGTCCATTGAGTCTACTTCTCGCCAACATTGCCTAGACTTAGAGACCTTACTTACACAACACATTTCAACACACTTTATTGAAAAATACTAAAAATATGGGTTGCCTCGTAAGAAGCACCTTATTTAATATCGTGGCACGATAAGGCCATGCTTTTAAGCATCATTCTTTGGATTTTCAACAATATAACTTGGTAAACTTCCTTTTGGCCCAGACTTCAAATGAGTTGAAATTTGGCACATTTGAGCCTCAAGTTGTTTAATTGACACAGAGTGAGAAGTCACAGTTTGGGTGAAAGTGATTAGTCTTCAATTCTTTCAACACTATGTTGGAACCCTCAACTTTTTCAAAAATTCTTGCCAACATATCTTTGGTCCAAAAAAATTTTGGATCTGCTTGTTGTTTTTGTCAAGGGCGGTCATGAGGTGGCATATATCTATCTTTGTCACCTTCATGCTATCTCCAGTTTGTGCCTCTATCACACCAATCCCTATCACGATATCTCCACCCATTATCATGATATTTGTTCCAATCTTGATCCCCCCCTCCGACCTTGAATAGCTTGGGCGAGAACCCCCTAATTGGTTGCTTAAGTATTGGACTTTTTTGTCATACATGGCTTCAAATTTTACATCCTACGGGCTCAACCCACTACTACCACCAACTGCTTTCACTGACTTGAATCCACCCTCCATGAAATTCTTTAACAACAAATCAAGTCCGGTCATCAATTTATCCATATTCTCATCACGCTGTTGGTTCTTCTCTAATTTCTCGTTTGTCAAACACAGATTAAGGGTACATATTTGATTTTTCCTTGTATGTCATGCACGATTGATTTTGGTCATCTCCTCAAGCAACTCTAAAGCGGCTTCAAATGGTTGTCTCATAATTCCACCTTGAGTGAGTTGGTCAGCTATTCCTTTATTCACAAACTCAAGTTTCCAATAAAAATATTGTAATAACACTTTATATGGCAACTCATGATTAAGGCATTGTGACACTAGCTTTTGGAACCTAATCCATGTTTCATGTATACGTTCACCTTCAGTTTGCTTAAAATTTTGGGTGATGTCCCTAAGCTTCACAATCTTTGAAGGAGGGAAAATAATCAAAGAGCACCTCAGTTAACTCCTCCCAAGAAGGGATTGAGTCTCTTGGTAATTTAGCCAGCCATTTCGATGTTTCCCCCATTATATACAAAGGGAACAACCTTAACTGAAATGACTCTTAGGTGATATTCTTAAAAGTAAATGGACCACATATGTCCTGAAAATTTTGAATGTGTTAATGCGGATCTTCATGAGCTAGTCCCCAAATATTCCCTTCATTTGGAATAATTGATGCATGGTTCTGGTTACGTGAAATCTAGCATTCCCCATAGTTGGGGGTAACCAGATGGCTCTAATACTCCCAATTTCATTAAGTTTACATCATTCAAATTTCCGACATCATCATTTTTCCCATGTTGACTAGCATCATTGTTTCCAATGACACTATTATTGTCACCTATAAATAGCACAACAATGAAACGAATAGTAAGAAAGTTCTACTACAATAAATGAGTTCACAAAATTGATTCACTAAACGAATTCTAAGCACCACTCCCAGTGAGGTTGGCAGAATAGATAATTTATATAAATACCATTCAAATTACCAGTTTAAATGAGTTGGGTTGCCAACTCATTTGAAATAGATAAAAAATGACACAAACGCATATTACCCATTTAAAAGTGGGTTGTTATATGGATAAAACAGATTAATGAGCAAAAGAAAGAAAAGTGACATTAATATTTTTTGAGGTGTAGGTCTAATGTCATTCTATTGGTTGTGGTGTCTAAAGGACCTTTCCTAGAAGTGATGAGCTTGGCTTACTATTTCCAAGTTCGGGTGTGTCCTTAAAGATTCAAGGATCTTCATGTTAAAGAGTTTCCTTAAGTTTAATGTACTAGATAGTAGTTCTTTTGTACTGTAAGGGTTGTGTCCCTCTTGTGTTGTTGTCATGTTTTAAGATGGCTACCTTGAGACGTAGTATTCCGTTTTTGTATTAAAGGTTTAAATGAGGTGACTTTTTAAGTCTTGTGTTATATTATGAAAGTTTTAAATTTTCCACTATTTTTCTATGATAAATGCTATGACGAATGCTAAGGGCTAGTATAAGACCTCCGAGAGGTCGAATACGCCGGTAACGACTAGGGGGTGCTCTCGGGTCGTTACAGGATGGATGGCATCCCATACTACCATAGTGCACATCATAGAACTCATCAAGAAACCATAATGCACATCTCACATGATGGGAATATGCATTAATCGACATAGACCATGAGAGCTAAATCATGGAATCTGGTGTCATGTAACCCCACACCGAAGAAAGGTGTTCTACTTGCCTAGGGTAGAACTAGTAAGCATCCTATGTAGGCACATAGTTATGGGATAAGAAAGATGTTCATTGGACTCTAGCCTAACATTGGGAGAGCCACCATCTTAGCCATATCCACTCGGTGCTTAGCCTCCATTCCCATAGAGTAGTTCATTCCCATTACATTGTTGTACTTGAGAGGGCCACCAACATTAGGCCTACCAACCCAAGGTACATTACACAAGAAAGGGCCACCACCATTAAGTCTACCGATTCAAGGTACATTAAGGATAACTCATAGACTTTCCAAGAAGGGCCACCACATTTGGGTCTACTGATACAAGGTTTATCATTTCACACATGAATGGGCCACCACCATTAGGTCTACCATTTCAAGGTTTTACATTCACATTGGGTTCGAGACTCATCATGAAGGGCCACCAAGCTTAGGTCTACCGGTTCAAGACATAGTCTAAAATACCTCATTAGTCATTTATAGAAGGCTACCAACATTAGGTCTACCAACTCAAGACAACCATTCATTCATTCAAGAAAAGGCTACCAACATTAGGTCTACCAATTCAAAGTCATCAACACATTCATCAATACAAGAAAAGGTTGCCTTAGCCTACCAATTCAAGAGATCACATTCAACATAGCTTTTATTTATCAAGAAGAGGGCACCTAAGTCTACTAATCCAAGATACAACATTACTTTATAGAAACCCTTCACATTCCATCATCAACATTTATGAGTGTTTAGTGAGAATATGTTTTCAATCACAACACATTTACCTTCTATACAAGATCATCATTCTATCATTGAAATCACATGCAAATCCTTCACATCACATTCACATATACAATATCATGATAATACTTCAATTCATCAAACTATGCCTTCAAGGTCATGATCACAATATACAAAGTAATTAAACACCTCCACCTTTCAAGTGGATCAACATCTCTAGCACAATTCTACTACAACAAGTAATTAGGTCAAACTTGCCCTTTCAAGGATGTGATCACAGATCCTCAATTCACCAACAATTCACCATAATTAGGCATAGATGATGATACAATTCAACAATCTAAATCAATCTAGGCATAAATCCATCAACATTCATTCGTAATCAACAAACCCACTTCATAAGGCACAATTTAGGAATTGAGAGAAATCATGGATTCATAGAGTATTTTCATCTTAAATCATCAATTAAACATCAACATAATCATAATTTATCATTTGAAAACGTTTAGTGAAAGAACCCATGAGATTGAGTAAAACCCTTGGTTATTTCATGAACTTGAAAACTTCTTTAAAATTGACTCCAGGGTGAAACCTAACCCTAGATGAAGGATCACCATACCTTAATAGATGAAATCCATGAAAATCTACTCAATTAGCCCTCCTTTTCAATCCCTAAGTCTTCTTCTTCTCTTGGTCTTCAATAGAGTTCTAGAGAGAAGATATTTTGAGAGGGAGGGGTTTTGATTTGGGGAGTCTGAAGAATGATCTAAAATAGGGTTTTAATACTCTTAAAATACCATAAAGTACTTAAAATAACCATCCCCAAACCAAATAAGACATAACATGAATTTACCAAATGACCCTTGTCCAAGCCGTGTCCAAACCAGATTGCACAGGTGAGGACCACATACCTAATCCATGGATAGTAGATGGGTCCATGAACCATCCTGGCTATTCGTGGTTCATGGCTGGGGCTTAGTCTTCAAGGCTTCTGCAACGTTAGACCTTTGGAGGCCATCCACAAATCGTAGATGGACTTACGGGGGGTGAACCCCATCCGTAGGTCACTATATTTTGGTGACTCCTTTAGTTTCAATGGGTCTTTGGGGTTAGGCTTAGGGTCCTCCTCAAGGACCCCTAGGGTGGTCCATGGGGAGTCGTACCTTGACGTTTGACCCCTAAACCCCTCAACCAAGGCTCGAGACAACACCAAACACCATCAAACCTCACACCCAACTCAAACACACACACAATAAGCTCTTGATATTCTAGATTTTGATGTCATCCTTGGGATGAATTGGTTGCACTCTTGTTATTCTTCTATTGATTGTAGAACTCGTGTAGTCAAGTTTCAGTTCCCGAATGAGCCTGACCTAAATTGGAAGGGGGGAAATTCTATGCCTAGGGGTAACTTTGTTTCTTTTTATGAAAGCTGGAAAAATGATTTCTAAGGGTTGCTTGTACCATTTAGTTAGGGTGAGGGATATGGATTCCAAAACACCTACTTTTGAGTCGGTTGATGTTGGCGTAATCAAGACACAACTTCCAATGCAAGTGTCTACGATCATACAATAGTAAAGTAACCCAACCAAGGGTTGGGGTTGATTCCTAAGGGAGTGGGCTTGAGAATTAATAGAAAAATAAAATTTAATTCTAATAAGTCATAGCTAAAAACATGTTAAATCTAAGGGGTGATGCAAGCGTCAATTATCAATGAGGGTTTGCCACAAGTAAACAAAAACAACAAAAATGCAAAGAGTACTAATCAAGGAGATATGGTTCTTGGGATGTGATAGGAATACAAGATAAACTAAACTATTGGGTACATGCTTTTGATAATAAATCCATTGAATATTTGTGACTAGGCTAGATTATAGTGGGGGTAAATTCTCTCTCGAGCAACTTACCCCGAATCAACTCGGTTTCTCTCGAACCCCGGGTTGCCGCATGAAGAACAACCTCCGCCTTAGCCCACTCACTCTCTCGAGCTGAGTGTGTGGGAGAAGGACTAGGATTCACTCACTCGAGCTGAACCTTATGTTGACCCAATCCCACCGGCCATCAATTTAGTAGTCCTAGTTTTACGACCTCTCTCTCACGCAAGCCGAAAGCACAAAGGTGAAATCGTATTTGCAACTACAATTTCATTAAGTTCCACCACAACTACTAAATGAAATCACATCTAAACAACAAATAAATCATCAACAAGCAAGACCCAACAGATAATCTAACCCATATTCACAAAATCACACCCTAAGAATTGGGGTTTTAGCTGGACATGTTAAAGAGATAGAAATTTATACCAATATGAGTTTGCATTCAAATGGGTATGAAGATTTAAGTCTCAAAACAAGCCAAGAGTGAAGAATCCGCAAGACCCAAGTCCAAATTCTTGGAGTTGAAACCCTTTGCATCTTCAAGTTTTTCAAAACCATCTCCATACCTAGAACTCAAAATTCTATGTTAAAAATTCTATATTAAAAATATGATATTAAGCTACAACTCTCAACGAGTATTTATTGTAACACCCCTAGTTACTAACCCAGAGTCGCTTGTCGATACACCATTGCTTAATTACTACAATATGTTTTATTCTCATTTTGGGAACTTGAAATTTTGTGATATTTGCAATCTAGCTTAACATAATTGTGGTCGTAATTTATGGGATTGTATTGGGGTATTTACGTAATATTCTAATTACAATTATGTATAACTTGAAAGGGAGGTGAGGGTTATACATATAGGTATATATGTATGCATTTTGGGCAGCCAACCTTTTTTGGGCAGCCACCTTTTGGAGGCAGCTGTACATGTGACTAGCCTCACTTTTGAGACTATATTTTGACACCTTTTCTAGTAAAATTCGTCTCATCTGAAGTCTAAGAACCTTAGAACATTATCTAACCATTTTTTCTTCAAAGTCACAAGAGAAAAACTTGGTCCTTTTTGCTGGAATTGGAGACACACCCTTCTTTTTGGTAAGTGACGAAATCTGTTTCTGAGCTGGGTAGTATTTGGTAGTTATGCATATCTCTTTCTATAGAACTTATTTTACAGTGAATAAATATGATTTGGAAAGCTAATTTGTATACCTACAACTCTTATGTTTATGTAAAACTCTAATTTAGCTGTTATGGATTTGAAATATGGGACACAATATAGGGCAAGTTCTGTCCAGATTTCGGAATTTGAAATCCTGTATGATCAACTGTTAGTGTTTTGAATATATCTTTCTTTACAAAATATATTTTGCAGTGATTCTTATTTGTTTGGAACCCGAAGAGATGTATCTACATATTTCATGAAGGTTATAAAGTCTAGTTTTGCCATTTTCCTTTTCAAATCTAAGTTGCGACATGAGGTACTAGGCTGGCCAGAATTACTGTTTTGGGAGCATAGTCGTATTTGTACAGGCTAAGCTTACTTGTGATGATAATCCTATTTTACTTCGACATTATTGAGCTTCTAGGAATTAAAGAAGTTATTTAATTGTATTTTTAAGATTGTATATACTCGTGAACATTGAGGACCTTGAAACGTTGGTTGGTCAACAGTCTGAACTTGCGAAGTTGTGTTGGACTGTTTCTTTGCTAAAGCACTGAGGTTTGTGTATAAACTTGTACTTGCACTCTTTTAACTACTGGTATATCTGAAAGTTGATCTTGGTACCTTGGTTACCTCTTGTCACTTTGCATTGTCGTGTTGGTATCCTTTAAGATGTTAAAGACGCTTGTGTAACTCGCCCACTTGTATGGATTGTTTGATCACTTGGCACTCTTGTTGGGACCTTGTCCTTCTTGTGGTTGTGACTTTTCACTATTGGAATGCCTCTTGATTCGGATCATTTGCCATCTTGACTCTGGATTTTTAGTCCGTCTTAAGAATGGAAGTCGTCCATTTTAAGTACGAACTATAAATCCATTTTTAATATGGTTCTTGGTTCTCTTGATTATTGGGCTTTGACCCTTCTTGATACAGTGCGTCGACCCTTCTTGATACCTTTTTGTGCTTGGTGTGACGACATGATGTATATATTGGGCGAGCCTTGTTGTT
>JAJOOR010037378.1:0-12043 GCA_036250505.1 Solanum acaule | reverse complement strand
CTTCTGATCGTTTTGATCTTTCTATCCAACTGATTTTCAACTTCAGTTTTATATTGCCTAAATGCATCTATTGCTTCATCTTTACCATTTAGCAAATAAACATAACAATATCTAATGCAATCGTCAATAAAAGTTATGAAATACTTTTTCCCACTACGTGTTGGTGTTGACTTCATGTCACAAATTTCAGTGTGAATCAGTTCTAAGGGATATGTGTTCCTTGCAACAGATTTATAAGGATGCTTAGCATACTTAAATTCAACGCAAACTTGACATTTTGATTTATTGCACTCAAATTTAGGCAAAACATTTAAGTTAATCAGTTTTCGCAAGGTTTTGTTATTAACGTGTCCCAAACGTTCATGCCAGAAACACTTAGACTCAAGAAAGTAAGAAGAAGCAGAATCTTTATTTATATCAACTGCAATTACATTGAGTTTAACGATTAAAAGAACATAAAAACTTTATCGTTAAATCAGAAACAGTCTGTGTAAGGATTTATTCTTTACTGGTAGTATTTCACATACTAAATTGTCTGTCATTTGTGATAGAAAAATGACTAATTCAAGTCAAGTAAATGCTGGAACAGTAAGTGCTACAACAACATCAGTTGTACACAATCGTTCAAATGCTGCCCTAGCACCGGCTGAGAAACCTGCAAAGTTTTCTGGATTCGACTTCAAGAGATGGCAACAAAAGATGTTCTTCTATTTGACTACGTTGAGTCTGCAGAGGTTCATTAATGAGAACTTCTTGTTATGTCGGATGAAACTCCGGCTGAAGAACGATTCTTGGTAACAGAAGCATGGACACATTCTGATTTTTTGTGTAAAAATTATATTCTGAATGGCCTGCAGGATGATCTGTACAATGTGTACAGTAATGTGAAAATCTCAAAAGAACTCTGGGATGCTTTAGAAAAGAAGTACAAAACAGAGGATGCCAGAATGAAGAAGTTTATTGTGGCAAAGTTTCTGGACTATAAGATGATAGACAGCAAGACCGTCATCACCCAAGTTCAAGAATTGCAGGTCATAATCCATGATCTTCTTGTTGAAGGATTGGTTGTGAATGATGCTTTTCAAGTGGCTGCAATTATTGAGAAGTTACCTCCATTGTGGAAGGACTTTAAAAACTACTTGAAACATAAACGCAAGGAGATGACCGTTGAAGATCTCATGGTAAGACTGAGAATCAAAGAGGACAATAAGGCCGCAGAAAAGAGGTCACGTGGTAATTTAGCAATATATGGAGTAAATATTGTTGAAGAAGATCCCACAAAATCAAAGAAAAGAAAGAAAACATTTGGTCCAAAGAGCAATCCTCCTAAGAGAAAATTCAATAGAAGCTGCTTCAACTGTGGCAAACGTGGTCATAAGGCTACTGAATGTAGGGTCCCAGGAAGTACAAGAAGAAAGATCAAGCAAATTTGGCTAAATTCAAAGGAGAGATGGACGATCTCTGTGCAATGCTTTCAGAATGCAACTTGGTTGGAAATCCAAGAGAATGGTGGATAGATTCTGGTGCCTCATGCCATGTTTGTGCCAATAAAGAATTATTTTCATCATATACTCCAGCACCTACAGACGAGAAGTTGTTTATTGCAAATTCTGTTGTTGCAAAGGTGGAAGGAACTGGCAAGATCCTCCTAAAGATGACATCAGGCAAGGTGGTGACTTTGAACAGGGTCTCGTATGTTCCAGAATGAAAGAACCTAGTTTCTATACCAGTTCTGACTAAGAATGGATTCAAATGTGTATTTGTTTATGATAAAGTTGTAGTAAGTAAGAATGAAATGTATGTAGGAAAAGGTTACCTCACTGAGGGCCTTTTTAAACTCAATATAATTGCAGTTGATATGAATAAATTTCTTAAGATGTTATCTCCTGTATTCAGGTTAGTCAAAAATACAGAAACAGGAAAAAGATGAAATAGACAGAATGACTTTTAATCCGAGTCCACAGAAACCACTGTATTTCCTTAAGAAATTTAATCCCCTCACTGTATTCAAGGTTGCAGATTAATTCCTCCCAAGATAAAACGGATTAACATGTTAAAGAAATAGCGGTACCTCAAACTTCAATAACTTCAGCGAACGTAAGAACAACAACAAGAGCACACACAGACTCAGTCGATCGATAATTTTATTTATGTAAGAAAATGTATGTAGAAAGGAAAAATTTTCAATGTTTGAAAAAATGAAAAAGACCTCTTATTTATAGCCATTTGCAGCAAGGAACGCGTCTGTTCAGACCCATTTTTTCCAGAACATTGTGTCTTTTGGGAAAAGTAATGACTTTTCGGAAGGATTATCGTTACACGTGAATTTCAAATAAATTCAGTTGCGCCAAATTAATTATGTTATTTAATTAACATTCTGAATTAATTTATAAGAGAAAGAAAATGATTTAATAAGATTGATTAAATAAATTTTGTCCAAAAATATTATCAATCAATCATTTGTCGAAGCCGAGGCCGAGCGAGCGACGACGACGGCGTGAGGGGGCACCTTCTTCTTAACTCTTTAAAAACTAAAGGAAGTGTTTCCTAATATAAAAACAACAATTTCCTTTCTTCTACCAATATGGTAAAAATGACCTTTCATTTGCACTTTTGCAATGACTTTTCATTTTTCCTCCAAAATTGGTTCCCCCACTTTCATTGGTTCTTCCACTTTTCGTTCTCTTTTTATTTTCCATTCACACCTTCTTGCTAAACCCAACAATATATCAATCAAAAATATATTTTTGTATGCGTATATATATATTATCTTAAATATTTTTAACGAAATTTTTTATTTTATCGCTCGTAAAAAGTGATCAGTCTACCATTATCCGTACGCAATCAATAAAGGCATTATGTTATACCTATTGGTTAATGAAAGTACACGTAGGGTTTCCAAAAGAAACTCATAAATATTTAGATTCTGCTGTCCTATGTACCAACGACCAACGTTTGGCTTAGATAGCTTCAAGGTTTTTTCTCTTCACAATGTCATTTTATTATTTGATATGTTTCATTTTATGTGGTATCGTTTGATTCGATATAGTGTTTAAAATAAAAAATTTGAGTTTGAGGTCTAAAACATTTTGAAAATATCTGTGTAGTGGAAATTAATTTATTATGGTTAAAGCAGTATTTTAAAGTCCGTTTCAAGTCAAAATAAGATAATCAAATTGAAACTAAGAGAGTATTTAAAAAAAACAATTCTAACTCAAAATAAATACATGCATATTATTTTCTAAACTCTGCTTTACTAAAATTCAAACTTATAAGTACTTTACTCAAGAGCTATGCAAAAATTCAAACAAACATCATGTCAATGTTTGGACTGTTCTTGAATTATTAATATATCAATATTTGGTTTGGAAAGAAATGGAAAGGTACGACAGTTAGATCTAATCAAATCTCAAAAGTTAGCTCATAAGGGGAGGATTGATATAAGGTGACCATCAGTTCATTCTCTAATTAATGTGAGATTTTTACTCACTCTAACAATTCATCTTCACGCTTAGGTCCGACTGGAGTGTGAATCGAGAGTCCAAACGAGGAAGAACTTGGCTCAGATATGACACCTAAGCCTAACTCAACCTCAAAAGTTAGCTCAAAAGGGGAGAATTGTCCAAGTTCATATAAGGAAATCATCAGTTCATTTCCCAATCAATGTGAGACTGTTACCCACTCTAACAAGAAATACCGGAAAAAAATCTTAATTTATTTTATACGTATATTCATGGTACATTACTATTTGCAAAATTCCTCCAACACTTGAGAGGTAGTGCTTTTAATTTTGCCAATATTCATAGAAGGTATACAGGCTAGTTCAACTTCAACCTATTTTCAGAACATCCAATTACAATTAATATTAAATTGGCGTCTAATCTTAACGATATTAATTAATATTCATACCCTCAAATTCCTAATTACTTTCTTCGTAATATATCACAGTGCGAACCCAAATTAATGGAAGAAATCAAAATCAAAATAAGTAAGACAGCTAGCTAGTGGGAAACTAAATAAATACTTGTGCGGCGCACTTATTTTTTATGCCTATATAAAAGATAACATCAATGCTCTTCAAATTCTTCTCTTTTACGTCATATTTTTCTACTCACATTGTTTAGCACATGTTGAGCCATAGGTTTGAATTTAAATAAACAAATGTCCATTACCTTTAAAAAAGAAAGACACAGAGATTTCATGCAATTACAATTTTAAAAAGTAATGGACATGGAGTAAACAAATTAAAACGTTTAGAAAAGATATACAACATCAACAATATATTTAGTGTAATATTTAAAGGTGTGCAAAAATCAAATTGAGCAATAAATTGAATCAATTTTTTTTTATTGATTTATTACACTGGGTAATTATAGGTTAACGGGGTTTTAGTGGTTTTTGTTTATTGAATTATTAGTTCGATTTTAATTTTTAGTAATGAATTATTGAGTAAACCGATAATCCAGTAAGACTACAATAATTTACTACTTTAGCCTATATATATAATAAATATTAATCTTAGTATCTTAGTGGTTATAACTTTTTTCAATAACCTTCAACTCACACTTCACAATTACTTTGAGTTAACAACTACACAATATACAAAACGTCAAAACCTACAATAAGAACTTTATTCCTCTTTATTTCTCTTTGTGTTGCACTTGTATAATCCTTTTCATGTTAGTTATTATTGTTTGGGAAAATTTAATGAGCGTTCTTTAAAGTTACATTTTTGTCTTGTCACGTCAAATAATTAGAGAAGTCATCTATTCATTTTATAAGCATTTTCTTATTGGTTAACGAAAACCAAACCTTTAAGGATCAAAACCGATGAACTGAAAAATCAATAAAAATTAAAATATATTATTGAATTGGTTATTGGTTTAGCATATTTATAAACTGAAAATTGATAAACCGAAAGATAATACATAATTCCAAACCGAATCGATCGATGCACACCCCTAATAATACCACAAGTGAGATCTATAAATGATAGATTACACATAGACCTTACCCAATAAGTGAGTCAATGTGTTGATTACAAGTTACTTTAATTCAAACTCTAAATTTATAATAAGAAATCCATTGAATATATACAAATTATTAATTTAAAATTTAGTAATTTGGAAATATTTAAAATTATGAACTCATAAATTTTAAAATTTAACTCTGCCTTCAAATAGTTACCCCTATTTTTTAATTGGGAAAAAGGACAAATATATCCCCGAACTATCGTAAATGGTATGCAGATACCCTCTGTCATACTATTGGGACATTGATGCCCCTGCCGTCTAAAAATTAGAGCATATATGCCCTTCACTCTAACGGAAGACTAAATAGGGACACATGGCACAATCTTATCCGTCGATCCAATATTTAATCGACGGATAAGATTATGACACGTGCATGTCCGTTAGTATAAAAGGTATATATGCTCTAGTTTTTGAACGGCAGGGGCACCAATATCCCAAAAATATAGCAAAGGGTATCTGCATACCATTTACGATAGTTGAGAATATATTTATCATTTTTCCCTTTTTAATTCGTCAAAGTGAGCATGTATTTACTTTATTAGTAAACTATAATGGAAGCCGTATAGGTGTGCCGCTGAAGAAGATTGACCTTATTATTTCCTTTTCATTTATTTTGTCGGCTTTTTCTCTATCAAAAGTCCAAAGTTTCTCCTCAAATTTATTTTATGTACTCTTAATCCTATTTAGTTACGTTATCATGATTACTAAAAATCATTATTTTAAATTTTTAGTGTTTACAAAATTAAGAGAAACTTGTATGATGAAAAAACACTAATATTATTTAATTAAAATAATCTAGTTAAACAAAATCTTTTATTAATATTATATTAAAATGCGTACAAGAAAAACATGACAATTAATAGCACTAGAAAGAATACCTTCTCCATTTAAATTAGTTTTTATGTTTCGCTTCTGGTAAGTCTGTAAGCTTTACACAATAATATTTTTCGTATAATTTTTAATATCTAAATTTAATTTTGAATTTTTTAGTTAATTTGATTAAAATTAACTTTAAAAATTAATTAAATTAACTGAAAGCATTAAAAAAAAGTGAAATTAGAACATGAAAAGCACACGTGAATCTGATCTAACCTTTTATATGTTTCTTTTCCACCTTCTTTTGACTCTTAACGTAGATAAATTAATATCAAATTACCGATCCCAAAATTAGATATTAAAATTGATCTTTCCAAGTCCCTTTCTGGCCAAAACCATCTTTTTAAGCCAATTAAAAACTAGACATGACAACAAAAACAATACATTTAGTATAATTTCATAAGTGACGTTAGAGAGTGATGTATATGTAGTAATTTTATCTCTATCTTGTCAAGGTAGAAAAACTTTATGTTTTGATGAATTTTCAGTTCAAATAAAACATAATAAAACACGTATAGAAAAAGATACAATAAATATAGAAGAGAACAATACCAACAATACTTTAAAACAATTACTTAAACAAACAAAAAACAATAAAATTAAAGAACAAGATAGTAAAATAATAAAGACTAGAGAGGTGCCAAAAAAGAAGAAGAGAAATGTAAGAAAAAGTGTTAGGTAAAAACACAGTATAATTTTGTACCCTCAATGGCTCAATGGATTATATATCATGCACTATATACTTTAGAGTTTAGATACATCAATAATTCCTTAAATTTTCTCAATTAAATTCATTTGGATATTCAAAATATAATTTGTATTAATTGATCATTTAAAAACATAATCAATAATAAATTAATAATGTGTCTTCGTATCAAATTTTAGAATAGCCTAATATTATATATATATATATAAAAATCATTTATTATGTAGATAAGATAATTACATAAAATATAACATTTTTTATAATTACATATTAGTTTCCATGGAAAGAAACTTGAATTTTACGACTTGTCGAGGCTAATGAAACACTTCTAAAAGCTTTTGCCTAATTACAATATCATGTTGTTTCTTACAAAGCTTCTATGTGATAGATTTTGTTCAAAATTTTCTTACCTTGGTTGTATTTTTTGCATCTTTCGAAGGAAGAACAAAGAGTCATCGTATTATTTATTTTTTCAAAATAAAAATACAATTTTCTTATATTTGGGTAACTCTTTTTTTGAGGTAAAAGTTTTGAACTTTTATAAACTAAAGTTTCCCTTACCCAAAACAAATATGCATTCGTTATAAAAAGACTTGTAGAGATTATTCTTCCAGTAGATTTTATGTTTTTTTACAATATATTTTCTTAATATAGTTTTAGTTTTATCGTTATCAAACCTTGCCATTGTTAACTTCTGTATAACGCTTTATTATTTCGATCCAATTTTTCTTTTAACAACTTGTTATACCAATGTGATTAAATAACATGAGTACCCAGCTCATGAATTATTGACGAAACTATAAGACAAAAATGTAGCATCTTTTTAAAAAGTTTGAACACAAAAGACGGACAAGTAATAATGCATAACCAGTAAATAGGGCACACCATGTCTAGCCATGCCTAAATATATAGCTTGAAGTAAAATACATTGATACAAATATAGACGGTTTCATAATTTTAAAAAAATTAATTCAATTTTAAGTACTGTTAGTTTTTAACACATTATATTATTAAAATTGTGAGTTTATATTTATTATTTATTAGTTTAATTTTTTACTTAGCGGTAAAAATATTGATTTTGGATAAATTTAATATCGTAACATTGAATTCACCTTTGGTACACTTGACATCAGCGGCAAAGCTTAGGTGGGATTCGGACTCATCCAGTTGTTTTTTCGCACATCTTGTATTTAGATTTGAAAATTAAATAAATATATATGTGTATTAACTCGTGAATCCTAATAAAATTGATTGACAACTTAGTGGTAAGAAAGGGACATGGAAATGATTTCCACGACCCACCGCTATCAATAAAAAGTCGTTCTAGTTTTTTAAAAGGAAATTTAAAACTCCCAAACTCTAAAAATTTAGAACCCCAAACTCGTAATTCTAGATCTACCTCTGCTCATGTCATGATATCAAAAGTTAATAATGGACACTAATTTTGACCGTTGAAACACTTCTATGTCCCCTTCTTGCACACGAGTGGAATTTTTTTTCCTAATGTTGGGAAGATTTCAAAAACATGTCTATTTAAATTATTGCCTTAATTTAGCTAGTTGACAATGGGCATTTGCTAACTTAGCCATTGTCTTTGACATCTTTTTCCCGTCAAGTACCTCAACTACGCCATTTTCCTATTAAATCTTTGAACCACCCACAATTTGTTCCTTTTAAATATTATTGACTGATGTGGCACAAAATGTGATCTCACGTCGCTTAAGCGCGTGAAGACATTTTGAAGGCACTGATGTGGATCCTTGAACCACTCACCAACGATCTTCTTCTCCTTTTAACCCTAATTTATCCTCTTTTTCTCTTATTTCTCCTATTTTTTTTTCTCTTCATCATTAAGTTGGAGCTGCTCATCAGAATATATCTCTTCTTCATTGATTTCTTCTTAATCATCAAGTTCCAATGTCGAAGTTATCTTGATCATTGATTTCTTCTTCTTCAACAATAAAAATGACATAGAAATTAGGGAATGGACTTACTCACTAGATTAAACTCGAAAATCGAGATTGAACTCCAAAATCGTCTGCAATCTTTGATGATACTTCAACAAAACACTCAAAATCACGTTAAAATATGAGAATTTTAGCTGTAAATAACATAAATGTCACTGAAAGAAGACCAATTTTAGGGTTTTCTCGTCTAGAACCAATGCACTTTGGGTCAGAAGTGTTTTGGGGGGAAATGAAGGGGTTTAGGTTTTTAGGTTTGGGAAATGAATATGTGGCACTGACGTGTAAATGGATTGAAGTTTGATTGGTTGCAATTTCCACGTGGGAAAGGTGGATCTCACACGCATAATCAACAAAAAATATTTGCTGAAGTTTTGTGCCACATCAGCCAACAGTGTTTAAAAGGAACAAATTATGGGTGGCTCAAGGATTCAATAGGAAAATGACGTAGTTGAGGTACCTGAAGGGAAAAAACCAACAAGTTTAGGGATCTGTTTATGTGTTCAGCCTAAAAAATCAGATATGAAATCTTATCCCATGTAAAAAGTTAGATTCCTAACCAGGTATTGTTTTGTCAAATTGATGAAAGGTGAACATAGCTATTAGATACTTTCGACTCAATTTATTTTTTTTAAAATATGTTTATTAGGTATGTTGACAAGTTAATTATGTTATCTCTTTCAATTACGCATATCAACATCTATTGAAATAAGATAACGTCTTATTGAAGCTAAGATTGAAATTAAAGAAAGAGGACATATTTCAAGTGGGTAATAATTATCTATACAATATGCGCTTGAAAATATGTGCAAATTTAGTAAGAAAAAATAAGAAGAAATAAATGTAGATATTCAATAATATTATATTCAATATAATCACACAAAATAGAGTATAAAAAGAATAGATATAAATAAAATATTTCAATATAATCCTACAAATTAAGTATTTAAATAAAATATATTCCTTGTAACAAAATTTTAAATACTGTATTTCACCTTATATATTTATGTATGTAGTATGTTCTTTATATAGTTGTGATGAAAATAAATATAACTGCAACTTCGTAACACTAGATTACTGTTTCCTTGGTTTCTTTCTAACTAGTTTTAATGTGTTGGACGATTGGTTACTTCATTTCCCAAAATATTGCGATATAATTGAGTATGATATTATCGTTGTTTTCTGTATAATTGAGGCATTTATAATCCTAAATATAATTACTATGAAGAAATAAAATAAAAAAGATTATTAATTTGTTTGGAAATTTGAAAATGACAAATATTTTGAGATAAGGGTGGAGGTGGGCAAAAATTAGTTAATGGTGATTGTATAGTACTAAATAATTGTGTATTTAGACAATAATTTTGAAATTGGTAATAAGTATTTTATTTGTTTTATGAAAAAATATTTTTTTAAAGAAAGGATGAAAACGTATATGAAATGGAAAAAGAATTTGGAGTTTTAATCATGTCGAAGAGATAAGGATAGACTAAGTATGTTCAGCGCACTACGAACAAAGAATGGAATAGAAGAGGCCTAACCAATCCGTCTTTGCTCCCTTAAGGGATAGAACTCTTCTATTTTGTAAAAGTTGTTTTTGAGAATTAGAAAAAAAAAATTAAGAATAAAAAATGAAAATATCAATCAAATTTAAAACGCTCTTATAATCTTAAATGAAACATGTTAGAGGTGATTGACTTATGAATTTTTCTCTAATTTTGACTTAGAATCAATTGGCGTATATATAAAACATATCATATTAGTCAAATAGCCAAAAAAAAAATTTATTAGCTTAGATATAACCCTTTTGTTTAAAGTTTATAATCTCAATTATACCCTTAATATATAAATGTATGCACAATATTTAAGAAGAAAAATCAATTTATTTTTATAAAACACAAGTAATTTAATAAATTATATCTTATATTTATTATATTTTCCCCACAGATGTACCCATATTAATTTTCATATTTACTCTTTCGCAAACCTTTTAAGAAGTATTGTTTATTAATGTATCCTTAATTTTGTTTTCAGCATAATCAATTTTATTTACTTTCCTTAATAAACAATTTTAAGATAAAAAATAAATGAAATTAATTTCATCGTAATTTATAAATTAATATATAATTTTTTATATCTAATAATACTTGTCCACTATTGATTTTGAATACTTTTACTATATTATCCTTTGAATATAATAAATATAATGTCTTGAAAATGTAATAAATAAATGACTATAATAAATGATAAAAGTAAATTAGGAATGACGTGTAAGATTATACATTAATTTTATAAAGTGAACAAATATTTTTGAAAATTTCAAAATAATATAATAAATAAATATTATTGAACGAAAGAGATATTTTAAAATAAATAATTTTAGAAATTAAAACAACTAATACGCAACGGAGATTAGGAATTAAAACAACTAATACAGAACTGAGGAGGAGGATAGTTAAAATGGGGCAAGATGGAGTAGTCGAAAAAAAACAAACTTTAGTATTGTCTATGTATAAAAATAGTTAAATATATTTCATAAATGGGTAGTTTGGTACAGTATCTTTCTTCCATAACCTGTACCTACTGTTTGTATAGGAGTAGATCCCAGACTAGCTTGATTTCATTTCCTATGCATCTGACAAAATTTAATATTCACCCTCATTATATTATCGTTCTAATTTATCTGATATAATTAAAAATTTTAGAGTTAATCAATTTTTTTAATTAAGTTTCTTTATATATTTTACATATTGTGAATTATAACACTCACTTTTTGCGTATTTTTAAAATATGTTAATTTTTCTAATTTAATTTGTTTATCTGATTTTAACTTAATACAAAGTGTAAGAAAATAAAAAGAATTTGAATTTTGTGGTCTTAATTTAAAGATACGTAAAATGTATCAAAATATCGTTTGATTTTATGATCTTAAACATATCATATAAAAAGTGGTATTTAAAATATTGTTAAAAAGGAAAAAAATATATATTCTTTTTTGAGATAGATTTAAAAAGAAAGTAAGATAAATAAATTGAAATGAAAATAGTAAATTTCATTTCAAAAAATTCAAAGCTTATATATCTGAATTCACGACTAAAGTTTAAAAATCGAATATTGAAATTTTAAGTGTATCATATAAATTGAGACAAAAAGAATAAAATACTAAGTAGAAATAATTAAAAGCTTGTTTCCTTTCCTCCATAAACAACCTTTTTTCTCCCTCTTCTCTATCTCCTCTCTATAAATATGTAGTCAAGCCCAACACCAATTTGCTACCAACTTCATAAAAATCCATTTTCTTTCTTCTCATTACTCATAAAATTAAAACTTCAATGGGTGAAGAAGGTAGTCTTTTGATAATTGTTATCACCCTAGTTATTAGTTTTGTAATTGGCATAACTTTAAACCATTTTTGGCCTTTGTTCTTCAATAATTATGGTACTACTCTTCATGTTATTCCCAAG
>JAJOOR010037376.1:0-14475 GCA_036250505.1 Solanum acaule | reverse complement strand
GATTGTTATAATATATATTGCACTCATTTTCACACCCGCCCCCCCCCCCCCCTCCCCTCCTCCCCCACATAATAGAGTTTTTTCCATAGCAAATATAGTACATTAGTACTTTTTATAGTTCAACTAATAGGCAATGAAGGTGGGACATTGCAAATATAGTACTTTTATAATTTTAATTTAAAATAACATGGAGCTTAAAAAGGAAAGAAAGTATTTTTAAATTTGTAATTATAATATATCATATCACTATAAGACTTTAAAAATTTGTACTCTCTCACATATTATTACATAGATAGTTATAAATATATCGTATCATTATAAGACTTTTAAAATTTGTACTCTTAAATCTATCATTACACAAATAGTCATATACCAATTATAGCATTTGGTAATGTCGATATATAATTATAGAAAGGGCTGAGAAATTAATTAGGTACTCACTTTCTGATTCATATTAGTTATCATGTTTCGCATTTTAAGAATTAAACTATCTAATCTTAGCTTTAATAGTATTTTAAAATAATATTTTTATCAAAATAATATGAGAATAGTTGTAGCTTTCAATATCTTTTTTTAGCAAATTTATACCACTAGACAGTGGTCTTGTGACTTCTTATTAATAATAAACATTAACAAATTCTCAATAGGAATAAGTACAAGTAAGGGAGGTTAGACCTTACCCTTACCAATCCTAATGAGATCTATCCTCTACTCATTAACAACCATGAAAAAAATACTAGCTAGAGAGAACTAGATATTCTATGATCATCATAAAGTTTATAATACACTCAACGATGGCATTACAAGTGAGGATTCTTAAGTAATAAAAAAATCATAAAAGCCAAGGAGAAAGTTGAGTTATCAATCTCAAACTTTCTTTTACAAATGTATGAACTAAAAAAGATAGATTGACCTTCTAAAGGACCTTGAAGTATGTTTCTCTTGTCTTCTTCTTCAAATTTGTTCAATAACACTTGATAGTTCATCACGTCTTGGCTTTATTGGATCTTGTTAAAGTTGTTGACACTATCATATGATTCTGTTTCGCCAGTCGCATCGGTAGGTGCCTTGGAACAAACTTTATCATATAGTTTTGAAGTATTTAAATTCTAAATAAGAGAATTGAGTTGATTTAATTTAATTCAAATTTAAAAATAAGTCAAATTAACTTTTATAAACCAAATGTTTTCAACAAATTTTAAAGTGACAGAAAGTAAATTACAATCACAAAAAATATGAAGAAACATAATTTTACTCATCAAGATTGCTAGTACAATTCTGTTCCTCCCTTGATTCTACTCTCCTAAGATTTATCCATGATTCGAGGGCCGTTAGTGGCATATTTCTCGAACTAGGATGATTTAGATTTGACTTCTATGAATATTCCATGACTTTTGTGGAATACTTGAGATATTCGAGATGCCTTTTCAAGGAGATATAATACCATTTATATAGGTATAAACTAGAGTTTAGGGTTGAATAGCTTCCAATAATTCTAATTGGATTTGAATACACCTTATAGAGTCTCAACAAAAATTGAACACGTCTTGTAGAGTCCTACAAAATTTCAATGTCTACAAATGCCCCATGCTTCAAGGCTTCTCAGAGTGTAGACTTGATGAAACTCAAAGACGATGCTTGAATTACCCATTCTTCCACCTTTGCACCTTCAAATTTTCAGATTTGATTTAAGAGAGAAGAGATGAAGGACAGATTTGGTCCCACTGGGCTTCAAGCCTGTTTTTGAGTTTCATCGAGTCTACAGTCCGACAAGCCTTGAAGCAGGGATATTTGTAGACATTGAAATTTTACGGACTCTGACGTGTTCAATTTGAATTGGGACTCTAGAAGGTGTATTCAGTTTCAATTATAATTCTTGGAGGCTAATCAACCCTAAACCCTAGTTTATGCCTATATAAAGGGTACTAAATTCTCTTAAAAGGCATCTCAAAATATCCCATAAACTCTTGGGTATTCTTAAAGATCAAGATCTTGAATATTCCGCAAATTCATGGAATATTCATATAGAGGTCAAATCTAAATCATCCTAGTTCGAGAAATATGCACTAACAGCCCTCGAATCATGGATAAATCTTATGAGAGGAGAATCAAGGGATCGGCAGAATTGTACCCGCAATCTTGATGAATAAAATTATGTTTCTTCATATTTTTTTGTGATTGTAATTTATTTTCCGTCACTTTAAAATATGTTGCAAACAAATTGGTTTATATAGGCATAAACTAGGGTTTAGGGTTGAATAGCCTCCAAGAATTCTAATTGAAATTGAACACACCTTATAGAGTCTCAACTAAAATTGAACACGTCTTGTAGAGTCCTACAAAATTTCAATGTTACACAAAAATTAATTTGAGACGGAAAATATGATGTTTGATAGCAGCGTATCAGCTGAATTAATTAAAAGTCTTCATAATTAATTCATTTTCAAAGTGGAAACGGTTTCGTCATATAATTATTATTAATAATGAGATTAGAAGTCTCAACAACTAACAATTAACAATGTAAGTTTCTATGTGATATATGTCATCTTAACATCAGTCCAATATTGTGAAGAAAAAAGTCTCATCTCTTTTCACATTCGGGATCGTTTTAGAGACAGATTCATGATTTGAATTTTATAAATTGATACAATTTTTTGTCATAATTTTAATTAATTTATTGTGTTCAAAATTTATTATTTGTATATATTTTAGTAATTTTTTTAGTCAAAGTAACTAATTACTTCAGACTGAAGTAATAAGATTATTGAATCATCAAAACTACTTCGATATTATTTTTTTATTTTTCAGCCACATAGTTGCATTTTCTAAAATTTAACTACATATCATTAATTGATTTAGTCGTACACTTGAAAGATAACCTATAGAGTCACTGAAATGGTTGGATAATTAATTTATATATGTGGATCCTTCATGTGTGAAAGTATGTAGAAAAATGACATTATCAAACATTGACAAGGTAAAATTTTCATTTATTCATCAAAGAACGTCCCTTTTGAAGTTAAATTTAAATTTCCTTCATACCTAACGTAATGCATGAAAGGATCGTTAAATAACTATAGTGTAACTTGAAAATTCTTAACAAAGACTTCTACAAGATATTTTATTTTTTCATAAAAATATATCTGTTTAGGAAGAAAACATTAATGTGTTCGGAACATATGACAAATGATATACAATCCTTCTTTCGTCTTGAACTTAATTTTGACCCATTTTCCTCATTGTTAAAACTTTAAGTTTAACGAGTTTTGCCCCATAGATCGAACTTTTGATTTTTGACCTTAAAGGTTTACCAATGGATGGACAAGTAGAGGTCAAAAGTTTAAAAGCAATTACCAATTTCAAATTAAAGTCATTCTTATAAATCATCGACATTCTTGGATTGTGATTGAATTGAAAGAATAGTGTACATGTATTAGGCCATAAAAATAAGACCGCTTTTTTTTTTTTTTATTTAAAAAAGTAAAAATTACATAAATCTCATATATAGTGTTAAGAGCTAATTATATCTATACCTATTATTTTTCCAAATTACAAAAATCCCTTAAATTTATAGGATCTCAAATACATCAAGAAACATGCGGATACATAGTTCACAGATTGTGAATGATACATTACTTAATTGGAGGGATGTATCCGAGAGGGGATAGAGATGTATTTGAGAGGGGAGAAATGTCTTCGAGAGAGGATAGGAATGTATCCGAAAAGGAATTTTGTAATTTTTTTTAAAAATGGTATAAAATTTTAGAAATTATGATATCTATTTTTATAAAAGACTTGGGCTTAATTTGAACATGGATCTTGCATGACAATTGAGCTAATACTGTATTTTTCTCATTATGGAAAATTGACATGTAGGTACAAGTACGTATATATAAAATTAATATTCTTTTATTTGGACCGTTAGAGCAAGCATGCTATGACGGTTACGTTTAATTCTATCATAATATCCACAAGTTAATATTATTCACCAACTAAAAAGAGTATAAATTCACCAAACATCACCACCCCACACTTGAACCTTCATATTATTTTAGTATAAATAATACGAAAAAAGGCCTAAATTACTCTTTAATTTTATGGTTTAGAGTTGATATATCCTTTGTTACAAAAATGGCTCATATGATATTTTATTATTTACAAATGCAAGGATTGCAGACTAATGACAAGTATTGGTGTTGAAACTATTGTAAAACTATTTGCAACTAATAATGATTCTTTTCTTCAAATTCGGCCATTCTAACTTGACTTGACATCATGCGCACCTCAACTTACAAAATGATCATCTAGACCATTATTCCTCCGCAATTGTGGTTGGTAAGCCAATATTTTTCAAAGGGAAGAGGCTTTCACTATAACTAAAAATGCTTTTAACCCCAGCATATGCTTCTGCTTTAAAGTATCTCCAACTCTTATTATAAAAAAAATAAGCCAAAACATCACTTGATTTTATCCATAATGCAAATACAATTTCTTCATCACCATACTTGCAAATACAAAAGGGATCCAACTTTATATCATCCTCATGTTTCCATTCTAAAGGAAATTCAAATATTTGATGTTCCCATTCTTCTTTTAAAATCCATAAATGGATGTCTTTAGTAAGAAAGACCTTGGAATATACATAATTCCTAATTTTCCATTCACATCTATTAGCATATAGTCCTTATGTCCAAATTCATCAAAATTATACATATCTACACTGTTATGAAATTCAATCGACATTGTGATAGTTGTGAAAATTTCAGATTTAATATCAAACGCAACTATACAAAATGCAGGAGAATCGCTAAATCGATAGATGATCCCACTAATTACGCAATCTCTATATCCGAGATCAGAAATATAATAATTATGTTCGCCATATGTAATTATCTCCCTCCATGAATTATCTATACCTAAAGTAAAAACCCATGCTCTTGATAATTCAAGATGATTTCGTTTATAAATAGTCAAAAGAACTTTATACTCGTTTTCTTCAGGCTCAAAACCTATTGAACATACCCCGTACGAACCATCATAACATTTCAAGTAAGGAAGATATCTTACTTCTCCTGTAGCGGGATTGAAAATTGAAATATATTTCTCATCCCACGTGCAAAACAAACCATTATCGTAACCAACACAATTAGAAACACGATCAAAGTGATGACACAACTTATCAAAATTATCAAGTTGATAACACTTGGTGGCGTTTCCATCTTCTTCTATAGAGTAAAAAACACCGCCTAGGCATTCAATCACGCGATTAATCTTAGAATAATTGGATGAACGGATATCCACGAAATATGGTTCCAACACAATTGTATTATAAAATTTTGAAACACACTTAAAACGCATTAAAGACTTAGCAGGAAGGCACGAGAAAATTTGGATGGTAATATCTTGAAGAATTGACATATTTTAGGATTCGTTACTTGCCCGTTTTATTAAGTACGTTCTTTCTTTGTTTAGTTTTAGGTTTAGGACTCTTTTAGATGCAAAGAATAAAACTCTTTTAGGTTTAGGACTCTTTTAGAAGCAAAGAATAAAACTCTTTTAGGTTTAGGACTCTTTTAGATGCAAAGAATAAAACTCTTTTAGGTTTAGGACTTTTAGATACAAAGAATAAAGTCTAAAATATTAATTTTTGTATATATTTTTTTCTAATACAGTAATAATTATTTACATGAAAATATGTAAACCATGTTTTTTTAATCATTTGAGGGAAGTTGATTTCTAAAGTAATTGCACGTGCCTATTTTGTAAAAAATAGGAATTAAAAAATAAGAATAACAGTAGGTAACTTCCAATTTTACCACAAAAGAAATATAGATATTTCAAATTAAATATTATTAAATTACCTAACTAACTAATTCATGTCATAAACTGCCACAAGTCCCATTTGTGTTTATTAGGATAGACTTTATTCCTTTTAAGTATACGTCACATGTGCGTTGGTTCGGAGGACAACCATAAAGTTTAAACGAGGCTCGAATCGGTAAATAGGATTTTTTTTTCATTTTTATGTGTTAGTCTATGAACTTTGTGTGATATGTACGTCCGACATTTTTTGCAGAAATTTTGTAGGAGTCTGTGACAACTGACTAAATGGCGTGCGTTGGTTTAGAGGCGCAAATGTAGGTTTTTTAAAGTTCAAACGAGTTCCGAAATCGAAAATAAGAATTCTTATAGTCCATGAATTTTTTGTGATATGTGCGATCGGTGGTTTTTTGGTCGAATTTTTTTGTGGGCGTCCGTGAAGACCTATTAAATATCATGCGTTGGTCGGAGGAGCAAACAGAGGTTTTTTCAAGTTCAAATGAGGCCTGGGCCATGAAATAGAAATTTTTCCATTTTTTTCGTGTGTTATAGTCCATGAATTTTATGTGATATGTGCGCCCGACGATTTTTTGACCGAAATTTTCTGTGGGTGTTTGTGACGATATACTTAGTGGCGCGTGTTGGTTTAGAGGGGCAAACATAGGTTTTAATTTCTCGAGTTCAAATGAGGTGCGGAACGGAAAATAGTGTTTTTTTCGTTTTTTTCATTTTTTCCAGGTGTTATAGTCCATGAATTTTGTGTGATATGTGCATCAGATGGTTTTTTGGCCGAATTTTTTTGTGGGCCCCAGTGATGACCTATTAAATGATGCACGTTGGTTCGGAGGGGCAAATGTAGGCCTTTTCAAGTTCAAACAAGATCCGAAATGGAAAATAGTGATTTTTCAAGTGTTATAATCCATGTATTTTGTGTGATATGTGCGTCCGATGGTTTTTTGACCAAATTTTTTTGTGATGCACATATTACACAAAACATAGATTTTTTTCAATTCAAATCACTACAATAAATATGATATATAGCAACGAAATTATTAGCTACGACATGAAATTTGTCACTAATTGTTCGCTTTAAGTGACAAAATTTTCTTTTCGTGCTTAAATATATGAGACACACTTTTAGTGACGAAACATAAAAATCCGTAGCAAAGTTTTGTCCATTAAAATTTCCCACCAAAAAATTAATTGGCGCCATTTGTTAAGTAGTGTTAATCACGAATTTAAAGTTATCGGTGACACATTATTTCGTCACTAATAATGTATCTAATTCATGACTAATTTTTGGTCACAAAAAAATTCATCTAAAAAATATATGTTGTTACAATATAGACAAATTAGAGTTCGTAGTTAAATATTATAAGTTTTAGCTATAAAAATTTAGATTTAATTATGCCATTTATTTTCGTCACTAATAATATAAATAATTGGTGACAAAGATTTTATTGTCTCTAATCAATCTGTGATTTAGTGACAAAAAAAAAAAATTGTCACAAAATATGTAAGGTGTTAAATAGCGACGACTTAAAATTTGTAGTGAATAATTCTACTATTTGCTATGAAAAAAATTTATAGCTAAATACAATTTTTTTTTGTTACAATTGTTCATAATTACAAGTGACAACTTACAAAAAGTATAATACAAGTGCTTCATAAGAAATAGACAGAGTCCATTCGTTAATTGGTGAGGGAAAATATTAAAACCTACGAATTCAGACAATTTTGTAAAAATGAAAAAGTTCAATTCATCAATTTTTTTAAATTATGCAATTATAAAATACATCATTTGAAAAATACAATCCAGGTTATAAGTATCATGAGTGGGGTACGTTCTACCACGATCTCTAATATTTGTTGGTTTAACACTTTTTATCTTTTATTTGATACACTTTCATTGATAAAGACGATAGAAAAAATAGTTTCTCAAGTCTTGGTGCTAATTTTTGTGTGTGTCTATTGATTTGTGATTGGTAAACTGCATATACTAAGTCGATATATTTGCTTCTGTCTAAAAATATGTACATATTTAATAGTAATTCCAAATACGTATGTAGAGCAACTATACATAGATAACATCGACTTACGCAAACTTAGACTTTGCAAAGGTGAGAAATATTTCATGAATTTCTATTAACTTTTTCCATCAGTGTGAAAATCGAAATAAACTAAAAAATGAAAGCACAAATGAAAGAAATGAACCAACTAGAATTTCAAATATATTATGATGAAGTACTGTAGTTATGGGTATCGATGGTTTTTTCAAAACAATTGATTTACTGATCGAATTGAACCGATTATTCATTTTTTAAAATAAAATCGAAAGTTAAATTTTATATAAATTTATAATTGTACTGAATATTTTTAAAATTTATGAAAATAAATAAATAAAATGACAGAATCGTATTGAATATATTTAAAGATATTTTAAAAAATATATTGTTTAATTAAAAAATAATCTACATTTGAATGAATTCTGGGTGGTAAATTTCATGCATTTGTGTATGTGTATAAATAATTATATAATATATTATTTCTACAAAAGTTAAATTTGAAAGAAGTGAATGAAGTTAAAAATAAAATAAAAATGAGAGACAAAAGAGAGTTCTTCGTATGGTAAGCACTCCTCACTTCCAACCTTAAGGTTGTCAGTTCGAGTCCCCAAGAAAGCATAATATGTGGGAGCTCATGGGGGGAGGGGTTAAAAAAATTGAGATGTGAGATGAGATAATAGGAAAATTAACCTTTTTATAGTAATAAATGTGTCCCTACCTAATACATTTAAGAACAATTTTTTTTTATATATAAAATATAGTCATTAGTGACGAAATTAGATTTTGTTCAACTACGAAATAGATATAACTTTAGAGACAATTGATGTGGTCACTGATTGAAGTTAAATAATTAGTGACGATATAATTTTGTCGGTAGTAATAACCTTTTTAGTGACAAAGCATACTATTAACTACAAAAAAATATACTTTTTACGACAAATAAATTTGTCACAAATGTTTAAGTATTTCGGGACAATTTTTCTTTTTGTAGTTAATATAATACTTTTAGCAATGAGCACTAAATTGTCTCTGTATACTTTTAGCGACACACATTTAGTGACGACTAATGGATGAATTATTTTTCGTCTCACAAGATATTTAGTGACGAAATATGATTTTTAATTGACGAAATTATTTGTCCCTGATAATCGAATTTGTTGTAGTGAATGTGTCCCAGAACAGGAAATAGAGATTTTTCCGTTTATCATGTGTTATATATATAGTTCATGAATTTTGTTTGATATGTGCATCCGGTGATTTTTTGGCTGAAATTTTTTGTGGGCGACCGTGATGACATACTTAATGACGCGCGACGGTTCAGAGGGGTAAACATAGATTTTTCATGTTCAAAGAAGGCCCCGACTAGAAAATAGAGATTTTTACGTTTTTCATGTGTTATAGTCCATGAATTTTGGTGATATGTGCGCGCGACGATTTTTTGGCCGAAGTTTTCCATGGGTGTCTGTGATGACCTATTAAATGGCGCATGTTGATTAGGAGGAGAAAATGTAGATTTTTATGTTCAAATGAGGTTCGAAACGGAAAATAGTGATTTTTTTATTCTTTTGTGTTTTATAGTCCATGAATTTTGTGTTATGTGTACGCTAGATGATATTTTGACCGAAATTTTTTGTGGACGTCTGTGACAACCTATTAAATGGTGTGCACTGGTTTGACGGTGCAGACGTAGTTATATTCAAGTTGAAATGAGGTTCGGACCGAAAAATAGGGATTTTTGTCGTTTTTTATATGTTATAGTCCATAAATTTTGTGTGATGTGTGCCCGATATATTTTTAGCCAAATTTTTTGATGGGTATCCATGACTACCTTCTTAATAGCGCGTGTTGGTTCAGAGGGGCAAACATATGTATTTTCAAGTTCAAACGAGGCCCGAACCAAGAAATGGAAATTCTTACATTTTTCGTGAGTTATATGTGTGATATGTGCGTCCGTCGATTTTTTGGCCAAAATTTTCTGTGGACGTTTGTGACGACATACTTAATGGCGTGTATTGGTTTGGAGGGACAAACATAGATTTTCTCGAGTTCAAACGAGGTCCGAAACGAAAATAGGAACTTTTTCACTTTTCATGTGTTATAGTCCATAGATTTTGCTCAAACTATATGATAATAATAAAATAAACTATTTGGAGAAAAATAAATATAATGTTAACATAAATTTGTTTAAAATTTAAATATCATATTAATTTAGTATTGAATTGGTTCGAATACTTATGATTTGCAGATAGTTGTATTATGTTGATATCCATACTGATGAGTTGCCTATCTATGCTAACAATATCGATATACTCAACTTACTTTTATTTTAGGCATAATACATGATAAACTGACCCTTAACTTAGTTTTGACGGACAATTATGCTGTTCAATTTTGAATGTGCACATGTAAGCACTTAAACTTGTCTAAAATTGAACAAGTCGACACATGTGTCCTAGATGGTATAATACATGTAGGATGCCACGTAGGATACAAAATTGCCATGTATGGTTCCGTGTACGAAAAATGTGTCAATTTGCTTAATTTTATACAAATTTAAGTGTCTACTTGTGTAGACCCAAAGTTAAAGGTCATAGTTACCAGCTGACGCACACGAAAAAGTCTAGAAAATCAATAGCGTATTGATTTGTTTGATTGGTTTTTAGTATATTGGAGTTAGAGTATCTCAACTTATAATCATTCTTTTATTGAGACTATATTAACTAGTCAAGAAATTAAGGCAAATATGATTAATTTATAAGGCACAAAGTAAAGAAAAATGTATATGAAGAGAAAAAATTAATCAAACAAATTTTACATTAATGAATTATATTGCTAAAAAAGAAAAACAATAGAAGCTTTATTTGTTGTCAAGCGTCCTTTCATATTCTTTTGCAAATAAGAGATGACTTGACATCAGCACTACAACTTCAACTTATCTTCCGTCCAACCCTTTAACTTACAAAATGATCATCTAGACCAACATTTCGCATTTTTCCGGAATTGTGGTTGGTAAGCCGCTATTTTCCAAAGGAAA
The DNA here is from genome assembly GCA_036250505.1 of Solanum acaule. Taxonomy (NCBI): domain Eukaryota; kingdom Viridiplantae; phylum Streptophyta; class Magnoliopsida; order Solanales; family Solanaceae; genus Solanum; species Solanum acaule. The sequence goes on along the minus strand of JAJOOR010037376.1, from coordinate 3,555 downwards.
GAGACTTTATGTAATATCTCATAATTTGAAATAGCTAGGAAGAAGCTAAGAACTGAAAATAGTCATTTTTGGAAAGAATGAAAAATCTAGAAAATTGTTTGAAGTTAGGAAAAGTGAGTTTTTGGTCAACTTCAAACGGCCATAACTCCTAGATCAGGATGAGGTGTATTTCCAGATATGGTTGGAAAGCTCTTGGAAAAAACTTTCCAACGCCACTGAGTTCGCGTGATTCCGAGTTTGTATGAGTGAGTTATCCCCTTTGGAAGTTGGGCTGTTGGAATAAGGAAAGTTCAATCCGAATTTTAAAAGGGTAGTTTGGTATTTTCCTTACCCTTTTATTTTAATTCATTTTTGGTAATTAATTAGGGGTCTAATCTGAATTGGATCAGTTTACACTTTTATCAAAGGAGTTAGGGTTTTGAGAGAAGAGAAAAGAAGAGGAGAAAAGAGGAGAAAGGAGAAGACGAAGCAAAAACGTTCAAGATCGTCGTGGCTTGCTTGTGGATTTCGTTGGGGGTGATCCCTACAAGGTATGTAAATCTTTCATAGTGTTGGGTTCATTCACCCACGTGCCAAACACATTTAGTTCAGCGCAATTCATCCTAAAAGAGTTTGAAAGTTGGTGTTCTTGATGAATTCTTGAATTTGAATGTTGTTCTTGAATTGGGTTGAATTGTGGAGTTTCTGAGACTTTTACATTGTGTTTTAGAGTTATTTTGAGTTAGGTTCTTGAGTACATATGCTGGGTATTGGGATCTAAAATGAATTTGAGGAAAATATTCGAGTTTAGGCGAATTGGGGCTATAAAACGAAGAAGGAAAAGGTTGAGCGTGATCTAGCACGCAAGTCCACGTCGCAGACTTGCTCCCCCAGTGAACAAAAAGTTGCTCCGCGTCACAATTAGGACTCGGACTCCTCTATCTCAAAATTTAATTTCGCGAGTAATTTCTTAAAACATCTCCGCATCGCGGACTTGTTCCAAGACGGTGATTTCTTAACTCTTCACAGTTTTAGCTATTTGAAATCATTCCTAAACATCATAAGACCTTTTCTCTCATAAATCATAATCCTTGAATCCATAATTCAATTCAAGGAAAGTTAAAAGTCAAGTCAAGAACAATTAAGATCAAGGTCAAAGTTAAGTCAAGTTAAGTTCATCAAAGTTCTCAAAGGTCTTTTAAAAACGGTTTAACTTTGTTTTAAGACTTAAAGTTCAAAGTTTAGTAAAGATTAATTAAAGAGTAGAGTTTGAAGTTCAATTCTTCAAAGAAGCATATAGGGACTATTTATTCCCAAAGATATTTAAATTGTTTTCACATTTAAATAAGAACGGAAACTGAGATTTCCAAAGAGCCTTCGGGCTAGTTTTCAGAAAAGAGTAATAGATTTCTAACTGAAGCAAGAAGGGAAACTGAGATTTCCAAGATAGCCTTTGAGCTAAGTTTTTGAGCACTAATCTCAAATCATAGAAGAAGTATGTTTTTAAAACGTAAGAGCTAGTATATTTTTGGGAGTAGTATTGAGTACCGAATTGGGGACGAGCCTGAGTTCAGATAACTCACGTCTCCATAAAACCATGTAGCCATCATCGGTAGAAAAGGGTCATACTTTTTAGATGAATCCTTTTCGCATAGACTAGTGGATCCATTAGGCAGTTCAGGTCCTATACCTTTGGCCGAGTATAGGATGCGTTGGCAGCGTTAGGTAGATCACTGTATCATCACTATAGCTCTTATGTGATGGTTGTCTGTTAGAGAAACTCCCACAACAGTACTTTGTATTTTATATACATAATTTTATTTGTATTTTTACAAACATATCAGAGTTATTTGTATCTTTGCATACACACAAAGTTGACATCATATTTTAAACAACTTTTCTTTATATTGCACTTGCTTTTAAATTGCTTTATATTGAAATGAGCACAGTTATGTTAAGTTTAGTTGAGCCAGGTAAGTTTTTCAGATTCCTTTTCAAGCCTATGTTGTATTAGCATTCCAACTCGCATACTCGTACATTCAATGTGCTGATGCCAGTTGGCCTGCATCGTCTTAATGGATACAAATTACACAGTTCTCTGGATAAGCGTGAAATCGAGAAGACAATTTAGAAGCAGCTCCGCAAGCAAGTTCTTATAAGCAACTTACAAAATAAGATTCTTATAAACAGTATACAAGTAGCTCTTCAAGTAGGTTCCTACAATCAGCTTACAAGTACCTTCCTTCAAGTAGCTTGAAATAAATCAACAAACAATGTGTATTACAAATAATTATGTATATTTTCTTTCGTTCTTTGTACATGAACATCCAAGGGGGAGTGTTGTAAATAGCCGTGTATTACCAAATTGATATGTTTCCTGATTTGGTTTTTAGGCATATTAAACATTTTAGTTTTGATTTCATGGTCTAGTTGATGTTTCTGTCGTCACATAATGTCACACATCGTGCAAATCCTACTGTGTGGGAACCGACTAACGCAACCATTTCCCGAGCAAACATTCCCTTATCACTGATAATTAATGATGGATTACTGTGTAAGACAATTAATAATAGGTTAAAATATTTTTATAATGGAAAAAAGTGTTAAAAAGAAAAAGAAATAATATGTTTATTAGAAAAAGACCTTTTTAAACCCACAAATAACAACGGGGGTGTTTTCGAATCAATAACAAACAGTCAAACACGTACACATACACTTCCATATGATTTGAAATTAGACTTTTTGTTGTGCATATTGTTTTTTAAATTGCTTGCTAACTATAAGATTAAAACTCCATTAGCATAATCAAAAGTAATCGAAAAGAATTTTAAGACAGTCAAAGTTCATAATTTTTTTGTAACTTTAGCGTTCCAAGACTCACGGATGTAAAGTTAAAAAAACTTCACATAGTGTAATCTATATTATTATAAATACAAAGGAAAAAAAGGGCGTAAAATTTTAGGGTTTAGACTTGATATTATCCTTTGTTACAAAAAGAGTTGATAATATCCTTTGTTATAAAAATGGCTGATGATATTTTATTATTTACAAATGCAGGATTGCAGACTAATGACAAGTATTGGTGTTGAACCTATGGAAAAACTATTTGCAACTAATAATGATTCTTTTCTTCAAATTTGGCCATTCTAACTTGACACCATGCACATCTCAACTTACAAAATGATCATCTAGATCATTATTACTCCGCAATTGTGGTTGGTAAGCCAATATTTTTCAAAGGGAAGAGGCTTTCCCTATAAGCAAAAATGCTACCAACCCAAGCATATTCTTGTGCTTTAAAATATCTCCAACTCTTATTCTTCACATGATAATAAAAATAAGCCAAAACAGCATCACTTGATTGTATCCATATTGCAAACACAATTTCTTCATCACCGTACTTGCAAATACCAAAGGGACGCAAGTATATATCATCCTCATGTTTCCATTTTAAAGGAAATTCAAATATTTGATGTAATTCCCATTCTTCTTTTAAAATCCATAAATGGATGTCTGTAGTAAGAAAGACCTTTGGAATATACATAATTCCTAATTTTCCATTCACATCTATTAGCA
>JAJOOR010037375.1:0-10314 GCA_036250505.1 Solanum acaule | reverse complement strand
TTAAAGTTGAGTTCATTTCTCAAAGTTATTAGGGAACTATGTATTCCCAAAGAAGTTTTAAAGAAATGTTTTTACATTTAAACAAGGTTGGAAACTGAGATTTCCAAGGAGCCTTCGGGCTAGTTTTTGAGTAATTATCTCAATCAGCAGGAAGACATATGTTTTAAAAACATAAGAGCCAGTACATTTTTGGGAGTAGTATCGAGCACCGAATTGGGGGAGCGTTCAAAGAACCCACAGCCCCCATAGAACCATGTTAGCCACCATGGGTAGAAAAGGATCATACTTTTTAGATGAATCATTTTCCAGATAGACTAGTGGATCCATTAGGCAGTTCAGGTCCTATACCTTTGGCTGGGAATGGGATGCTCTGGCAGCGTGAGGTCGATCGTTATATCATCACTATAGCTCTATGTGATGGTTGTCGGTTAGAGAAACTCCCACAGCAGCTATTATATTTTCATACACAGTAATTATTGTACTTTATATACATCAGTTCATTTGTATTTCTACATACATCTCAGGCTTATTGTATCTTTGTATACACACAGAGGTTATAACAAGTTTTAAACAACTTTTCTTTATATTGCACTTGTTTTAAATTGCCTTATATTGAAATGAGTCAGTCAGGTTGAGTTGAGTTGAGCCAGGTAAGTTATTCAGTTTCTTCCAGATTTCTTTCTAGCCATGTTGCTTAGCTTTCCAGCTCGCATACTTGTACATTCCATGTACTGATGCCAGTTGGCCTGCATCTTATTATGATGCAGACGCAGGTACCCAGGATAAGCATCCAGCACGCCGTTGATCCAGTTGAGCATTTCAGAGTCAGTGGTGAGCCTCCTTGCTTTTCGGAGGACTCGGTTGTTTTGTTCTCTTAGTTTTATTTTATTAGGATGTTGTGGGGTCTGTCCCAACATCCATCTTAGTATTCTAGAGGCTTCATGGACAGACAGTCAGTTAGTTTTGAGTCTCTCATCTATGTATATTTATAACTATTCTATTTTGAGACTCGAGTTGCCTTTTTGGCCAGTTTTTATTAGTTGGTTGTTTATAACCTTTCATTGCATTGAGTTATGTTGTTGAGTAAGTTTCCGCTGAGTTAAAAAAGCCAGTCCAAGGGTTCGCTTGGGGCCAGCAATGGTCTCCGAGTGCCGGTCCCGCCCAGGGTGTAGGCTCGGGGCGTGACATTAGGTATAGGTTATGATGATGGTTTAGATATGTCTCATGTGATTGTTTAGGTCTGATTGATGAATGGGGTCTTGTGCATAGTTTATTTATATGTCTGTTAAAGTGATTTAGAACATTTATTATAGAAAGGGCTAGAGTCAAGGTGGCTAAGGGTCGGGGTGGTGAAATGAAACCTTAGAGTGAGGTACATGTGGTGTTTGCATACAAGGTAGGCTAGCCTTAATGTGACATAAAGGGTAGTCTTGGGAAAGCCTTAAAGTGATAAAAATGTTGAATGCTTAATGGTAAGATTGATAGCATAATGAGGTAAGAAGACTGGAAATAAGGTTTATGGGTTATGACCATTCAATTGGAATAGTAAGAGTGTTTGACTAAAGGTTGGGTTTGGTGATTTTCATATTGCATGTTTTCTTCTGAATATTTACATGATATTATGTGGTAGATTCGGACTAGTCGATGATACGTATTAGTACATGTTGTTTATGCGGATACTACTTTTGATATGCCACTTGGCATATTTTGGTTCCAGGGTTAGTGATGTTTCTTAGGTGAGGACGGTGATGATCTCCGATAATTTTATTCCTCTCTGCATGCAATGGAAGTTGTGTCCATTTTTCTTTTATGTTATTTCATATTCTTAGAAGCTCTTGTACATATTTAGACTAGTTCCTAGGAAAGATTTTCATGGTATTTTAACAAAACATTCATCTTATCTTCAAAGGTTTTATATTGAAAGTTGAGGTTGATATGTTTTCAGTCATTATTTTAAAGTTACAACATGTTTTAATTTTCTTCCGCAGTATCTGTTTTTAAATTGGGTGGTAAGGATTCTCCTATATAGGTGCTAGAGCCCAGATTAGCGATCTCTCAATACAAGAGCAAAAGTTGAATAGAGTCCTGCAAATTGGTGTGTTGACGTCCACATATAATATTTGCAAAGCAATGAAATATTACAGGAAATCGGTCCACTTCTTTCACTCTTTTCGTGTGGTCTAGTTCTTGCTTGAATGGGTTGAGTCAAATTGGTATCTCTCAATTCTAACTGGTATCACAGTGAGGGAAATTGAATGTCGTGATCTCCGGCTGAAATGACACAAGCAAGGAAAATAGGAACCGAGAAGATTCTAATAGGTATCTGGCCTTAGAGGCTATGTAAATGCATAGATGGTCGGTCAACAGTCATCCATGAAACTAAATAACTTTTGACATGATACTACTCGAACCAAATAAAAATATTAATAAGCAAACTAAATAGTTAATGAATAATAAAATAACTAGCTAAATTGAAATATTAACTTGTACTATTTATGTATGATTGTTTAAGTAGACTTTGAATTTGACTTTCATTTGTTATTTACTTATTCTTAATATTCTATTTATTTTTATTTTTTATTTATCCCACAGCCAGCCTAACCTACATTACTCAAGCCCCACGAGCCAGCGAGCTTATTCGGGGTGGACTAAAAAACCATGTTCTAAAATGAGCTCCAAAATTTTTAATAACCCCATCAAATCGTGGATTTTTATAGACCTCAAATTTCATTGATATCTATCGATCATCATTGGTTTCAACCTCAAGCTCTGATGATTTTTTCCGACAAGGTCATTGGTGATCATCCAAACACCACAAACTATTTCTTAGTTGAGTTACGTTCCAAAAAACTCTTTCCTAGGCAACACAATATTGGAATTGAGCTCTTGTTCACCAAAGTGTGCTTTTTTGATGTCTTTCGTCAAAGAGATCGTGCTCGAAGGATGACTCTTATATGCTAGTTATTTTCTTGGTGAGTTTGACTTAGGTACTGAGTGCAAACTGTAGTATTCTTATTTTTTTATACCCACGTCACTAGGATTAATTAGTTTGTTGCTATGAAATTTTGCTTAAATATTTTTAATTGATTTATTAAGCTTTAGCAATGAGTTTTAAGTTAATTAATTAAGATTTTATGTAATTGATTTGAGAGTATTAGGGTTGTCTTGTGAGCCAAGGTTATAAAAAGGAATATAACATTAATACTACATGTCTTTTTCTTTTGGTGAAAATTTACACTTGAGGGTATATCTTTGTTAAAATATGAGTGAAGGGTATTAAGGGTATTAAAAATAATCGTAAATCCTAGTGCTTCATATATAAACTTCTTATTCTCTCATTTGGAGTTTATTCTAGCAGCAGCTGTGAGGTTCAAAAACTACTGTAAAGGTATCAATATTTTCTTAGTTTTTTTTTTTTCATTTTACTATCGTGATGGGGTTTGTTTCTTGTTGTGTTCGATAGTTGTCAAGAGTAAATTCTTCATTTTTGTGTGTGTTATTTATGCACATTAAGTAAGTTCTTGGACCTTGTTATGTCGACTTCTTTTATAATTTTTTTATCTTATGCCGTTATTAAATAAAAAGATTCGATTTTTTGGGTAATCTGACTTTGAATGTTACTTTAAGTAGACCAACATGTGTTTTTTTTTTTTAATTTTAAGGTGATTGATTCTATATTTGCTTAATATAGTTGGCAATGGAGTTCTTGAAATAGTATGAGATATAAATGGTAAATTTAATACTATCGTTTCAATCTTTTCTGCCAATTTATGACGAACCCCAATATATAAATTATATGAAAGGGTTAATTTTTGATTAATTTTACCAAAGCTTCAACAAATCTCTGATGTTCATTGTTTGATTATTATTTTTCTTTATATATATATATATATATATATGTGTGTGTTTATGTTGTTACTCTGAGGTTGATTTGAATGTTGTATCAGGTATGTGAAAGGCTGGGCACCGGACCGGAATGGGACCACCGGACCGGAATGAATCGGTACTGGACCAGAACGGGACGGTTTGACCGGGTTGTTGATCGGTATCGGGATGAACCGGACCGTAACTACCGGGATGGAGGCTCAGTTCCGTCCCGTCCCACTATATACCGGGATAGAACCGGGACGGACCGGAACGGAACGGGATGGGATAAACGGGACGGCACATATAGCTATTTCAAAAAATAATTATTTTTTTTTGAGTTATTTTGAATTACGAAAATACGAATATTTTTTTATTTTTCTAAGTTATATTAGTTTATAGTATTTAAGTTTTAAAATTTATAATATTTTTACTTAAGTTTATTTTAAAGATATTTTTTAAAATTTTACGTATATAAGTTTGTAAGTTAAGTTTATAAAGTATTTTTTAAAAGTTTTTGAGCTTATGTAGTTATGTTATAAGTTTTAAAGATTTGAATCTTTTGAAGTTTATAAGTTCTTAAGTTATTAAGTTATACTTATAACTTGTAAGTTAAATAACTTAAGTTTGTAATTTTAAAAAAATTAAATAAACAAAAAAGAAATGCTAATAAAAGTAAATAATGACAAAAATATTATTTTTTATTTTAATTAAAAATGATTTATCGGTATCGGACCGGACCGGAACGGAACCGGAATGAACCGGGATGAACCGGTACCGGTATAACGGTACCAAATCATGATACCATTCCATTTCGTGTACCGGTTCAGTGTATCACATCCCGTCCCGAATACTACCGGACCGGAACGAACCGGAACGGTACCGGTACAACCCACTGGCCCGCCCGCCCGTATGTCTCCTAAAAAATCTCTAGAAGCAAAAGAGATTGTGATTCAAGAAAACCTTCTCAACCTGCCAATAGAATGAAACAACATGCAAGGTTCAATCAACGTGGGGTTAAGAAAAGAAAAAATTCATAGCTCCAAATCTGAGGAGTCTGAACATCCTCACTCCACCTCTCAGTCTGATGAAGAGGCAACCAATGTTAAATCTACCACTATTTCACCTTGGAAAAATAAGGAACTGAGGAGAAAAGAAGATGGGGATGACCGATGGTTTCTTGTGCCGGGTTCATTTGAGAGATTTCTAGAAGCTCAAGACCGGACCATATTGGAGGAAAAGAGAATATCAATGAATGGACTACGTGAAAATTTCCCGTTGGTTCTTGAGAAGGTGCAATTTCACAGATGGGTCCAGTTCACAAATCCATTGCCTCAGTACAACTTAGCTTTGGTTCGAGAGTTTTATGCATCTTATGGTGCAACACTACCAAAGAAGAAGAAGGGACAAAAACAAGGTTTTCTGCATGTGGTTCAGGTCCGAGGGATTGATGTTAAATATGGTCCAGATGATATAAATATGGTTTATGTTGGTAAACCACAATTAATGAGCACCGATGATTATGCTCTAAAGGTTCAGTCTGACATTGAAAACAACAGACCTTGGGTTGCCTCTCTCATTGCTACAGGTACACCAAAGTGGCTTGACGTTGGTATTAAGATTTACAGAAAGGATCTTAATGTCGAAGATAGGTTTTGGCTAAAATTTGTGAGTAGCAGACTACAACGTAACCCTCCCATAAAGTGACTGTAATACCTTTGGAGAAGGCCATCCTCATTGTCTGCATCATCGACAAGTCTAGAATCAATCTTGGAAATATTATCTTCCAAGAGATTGGAAAAAATGCACAACAAAAGAAGACATCATTGATTTTCCCTTGTTTGATTACTGAGTTGTGTCAAAGGGCTAGGGTTCCCATAATGTCTCAATAAGATATAGAGGTTGATGCAGTGATGCTTTGTGATATTATGAGAGTCCAAGATGAAAAAGAAAGGGAAAGAAAGAGGATAAAGTTGGATGACACATTTGATAATTCTTCGGTGGTTGACCTAGAGAATCTTGAGGATGCCAGTGTTGGGTACACATGTTGATGCCATAATTACCACTTTGCAGAAGCCCAAAAGCTCCACACTCTCCTCTGTAGCAGGTACCTTTACCATACCCAGTCGCCCAGTGCTAGACCTGCAACTGTCACAACATCATCCAGACTTGGTCCTACTCTCACACAGGAAGGCCTCATTAGATTGGATCAACCAACACATATCATAGATGCAAATATGGCCAAGTTCGAGCTGCAGATTCCAAATATGATTAAAGTGGCCGTGAGTAATATTCACCGGGCCTTTTCAAAGGAGTTAATTAGGTTGTCTAATAGGATATCCAGGTTGGAGGCTAGTGTAGTTGGTGATCTCACAACTATCAAGGTTGATGTCAGTACACTAAAGAAGGAGCTAGACCAAATGAAATGCACAGATTTTGAATTCTTCGTATCAAATCCTGATGTGGATCCTTTTCTAGTAGAGCCTTTGGATCCCGCCTTTGTGAAACATATTGAAGGTTGTCAACATGAGGGCTTAGAAAAGTCTCCAAATGGTGTCATTTCTAATGTTGAGACAAATGAAGGTGCTATAGCTGCAGCGCATGAGAAGGCAGTCATAGGGATGCACCAGAGTAATTTTGAATCCTTCCAGGATTTGGAGGACATAAATATTGATGCAGTCATGAAGGTATCTCAAAAGGAGACATCCATAGTTGGTAAAAGTGGTGTTACTCCCGACTCAATGGAAGTGATGAAAACAGAGGCCCTACAACAACAAAGCATACTTCCATCATTTAGTACATCAGGTTTGGAGCCCGAACTAAGCAATATGACACTACCAATTTCTACAACACCAAGTGAGGGCATTGATGCCACAACTGAGGCTTCCTTAGCGGGCCAGACTCATCATGATACCTAGAGTGCCATATGGAGACACTCAGCTATGTACTTACATTATTTTGAAATGGTTTATACATTGAGGACAATACATATCTTTTAGTTGGAATGAGGTATCATTGTTTTAGATTACGTTGTTGGTAGTAATTGTTAGTATAACTTCTTGTTTTTTTAGATTTCCTTTAGTTTTGCCTTATGATATGTACTTTGACTTGGTTGGTGCTTTCGTGTAGATTTTTGCGTGCATAATTTTTTTTTGTGATTTGTTAATACCACTAAAAATGGTGTGATTTTGAAAGAATTGTCGATACATTTAAATGATCTTTGAAGTGAAATTATATCTCATTTATTGACTTTCTGATTACTAATGTGTGAATCTTGATGAAATGATTGCATTGTACTCAATTAAGAGCTGAAAAAATAGTTGTTAAGGATTAAATTGCTCTCTTGTGTTGTTGGTTTCATCTACAACTTGCTTTGTTAATTTGTCACCGTACTTATAGGAATTGTGAAGTTGAGGATATGATCTTAGGCCTTGAATAGAGAGAGAACCTCTTCTGAAACTTATTAAGTCTACTTGTTAGTTAAGCGATCTCAATTTCCCCAATTGGGCCTCTTAAACCCATTTTTTTGCCATCACATTACAAGAAAAATTCCCTTTTGAAGAAATTTTCTTTTAAGAATCAAACCCTACCTAACACACTCAATTGAAGATATGAGGTTAAATGCCTAAGTTGAGAATGAAGCATATAATGGAATGGGGGAAATGAGTATGTAGTGAGATAACAGGAAAAAAAAAGAGGTGTTTTGTATGGTGTAAAAAAGAACATACTCCATTTTAATTTTGAGAAAAAAAAAGTGATACTTGGATAACCAAACAAAAAGAAAGGAGAAAGGGAAGGATGAACAAAAGATGTATAAAGAATGGAAGAATGTGACACCAAGAAAAGATAAAAGGAAAATGTAAACAAGGAAAAGATGAAAATGAAATCATATATGTAGTGCGTAGAAGGCAAGTCACTACCCAAATAAATATCTTATCCGTCATCAATTCTACATTACAAGATCACTAAGACTTTTGAAATTTCAATCATTCCTTGAAAAATATTGAATTAAAATGCGAACAAGCCTATGACATGACACTTGCAACACTCAATATTCTTTGGGAGGGTAAGTAATCTTGTTATTACCCCCTATATTATTGGCTTCAAGGTTGAGAGTAGGTATATTTCTTGTTGTGAGGACATATGAATTGCATGAAAATGTCACATATAGGGTTCTTTAATTGTAGTACTTGGTCACATTTGTAGTCTAGTCATCATCTGAGATTTCACATTCATGAATTGATCATTTGATAATTGAAACACTCAAGTTAATTTATTTGAAGGGGGGGTGATTGAAATATTAAAGTCACATGTTAGTAAGCTCACAAGTCGAACCAACCATAGTCATTGTTGCTTTATTGTTAGAACTGATGATAGTGTAGTTTTAGTTGTTTGAGGACAAGCAATAATTTAAGTAAGGGGCGTAAATTCAATATACCCAAATTACGTCTTGAAATGATATATAACAGTTACTGGTCAAATATAAAACTCAACTAGATAAAGATGGAATCCCACAAAGAATACAATGTAGAAATATACGACATTAGTGTAAAATTCAACTTAAAGTCTAAATTCCTTACAGGTGAAGGGGGTAATAATTTTGTTTGGTTAATAAAACTAATGCTTAGTGAATGTGATTGATTCGATAAGTGAAAAGAGATTAGGATTTTGTTTCCAAATAAAATGTAATGCAAGTAGGTCTTTCTTTTGAAATTCATTTAGGTGTCCACATGTGTAAAAATGATGAATCTAAGATTTCTCTAAAGTCTTTGATACAATTAGAGAAATATTATCCTAAATTCTTCCGATACATAAATGTGTATTAATTAATTTTCATCATAGATTTCAGATTGACTTTTCTTATAACAACTCAAATCAATAGATGTGGGTTGAAAATCTCAAAATCTCCGCTATTAATTCCTCTCCCAAATTTTGACTTTTTTTGTCAAGCAAATCTAAAATAAACGCAAGTTCTAATATTATAAACCATTAAAAAGTATTTAAAATTGAAGGAGTTACTACTATTTATACATATAAGACATCATTAGAAAATAATAGTATTAAAAGACCCATTTGCATAACTCTTATATTTGATCCCGCGCCCCTAGTCATGAGATTTAGCTACTCATTACAATAATAAATAAATTAGAAAAAGAAAATAATAATTACAAGACATGAGGTCTTACAATAATATTAAAAATGAAAAAAAAGGTCCTCAATGCTCAAAAGCTTCAATAGAATTTCCAGTCATTAATGTTTTGTCAATGATTGCCTTTTAAAGGCCCATAAGAGCAGAGTAAAAAAATTACAAAATTGTCACTGTGCATCCACACTGAGCCATAAATTGATGGCTCATTAACAATGCACTCCATTATAATTTGTACAGATGATATTATATAGTTAAGACACCTTTAAAATTGAACTCTAAATAGTGTGGTGTTGTTGAATTCTTCTGATTTATACATACAATACAAAGATGTGCCATCTAAAAAGAAATATCATAAACGATACCAACCATTGAAATAAGCATAGTAATTTGATATTTTGATCACCTTTTTAAAAATCATTTTTGAGTGTTGTTATACATGAAAATTGAATTATCTATATCACGAATCTTATATATTATATTATGATCACCTTATATTGATAAGAAGTTCAAAGATTTATTTTTTAATATATAAAAATCAAGAAAGAATTTTTATCATAAAAATCATGTTTCAGTACAATCAAGAAAGAGATAAATCACATCTTAAAAATTGTCAAAGCGTTCAAACGTTATGCTTTATTTTTGTTATGACATTGATTAAAACGAATTCTTTTCCCATTCATAGTATTTCTTTTTAATATCCAAAAACTTGTTTGAAATTCTCTTTCCATATACTATCATGATTCGATTTTGCAAGATTCTTGATTTGTGAGTCTAATTTTGGTAAAATATTTTCCTAACTAATGAGGTTGTCCATTTGGTCAAACTTTTAAAATCAATTTATTCTAAAGTGTTTTTTGAAAAAGTATTTTTGCTGAGAAATAGTTTGTAGATTGACCCAACTTCCAAAAATTGCTTCTAAGTATATTTTCTCGAAAGTGATACAAATTGTATATTTTGATACATATACATACTAATTACATATATACAATTATCCAACAAATATATAAACACAATCATTAGTACATATATACATATATACAATTATCCAGCAAATATACAAATACATTCCTGCAGATATACAATTGTCCATTTGGTCAAACTTTTAAAATCAATTTATTCTAAAAAGTATTTTTGATGAGAAATAGTTTGTAGATTGACCCAACTTCCAAAAATTGCTTCTAAGTATATATTTCTCGAAAGTGATACAAATTGTATTTTTTGATACATATACAAACCAATTACATATATACAATTATTCAACAAATATATAAACACAATCATTAGTACATATACATATATCC
>JAJOOR010037374.1:0-13236 GCA_036250505.1 Solanum acaule | reverse complement strand
GGCAACGTGAGGTAAAACGTTGTATCATCACTAGGGCTCATAGTGGTAGTTGTCGGTTAAAGAACCTCCCACAAAAGTTATATTACTTTTATATAAGTAAAGTTGAGTTTGTTATTGTTTTATCATTAACGAGCTAAGTTGTTTACACTGTTTTACAAATTTTATATATTGCATGTGTCTTATTGCTTTATATATTGAGTTCAGTTATTCATGAGTCGATCAGAGCCAAGGTAAGTGTTCTCTTGTACTCCTTTCAAGCTTAAGTTGTTGTTTAGCTTTCCAGCTCGCATACTCGTATATTCCATATACTGATGCCAGTTGGCCTACATCTTATTATGATGCAGACGCAGGTACCCAGGATCAGCATCCAGCACGCCGTTGATCCAGTTGAGCACTCCAGAGTCAGTGGTGGGCCTCCTTGCTTTCCGAAGAGCTTGATTATTTTGTGTTCCGAAGTTTTGTTTTATGAGGATGTTGTGGGGTCTGTCCCAACATCCATCTCAGTATTTTAGAGGCTTCATAGACAGTCAGTCAGTTAGTTTTGAGTCTCTCATCTATGTATATATATAGAATATTCTATTTTTGAGACTCGAGTTGCCTTTTTGGCCAGATTTTATTAGTTGGGTTGTTTTATAACCTTGCATTGCATTTGAGTTATGCTGTTGAGTTAAGTTTCCGTTGAGTTAAGAAAGCCAGGCCAAAGGTTCGCTTGGGGGCCATCAATGGTCTTCGAGTGCTGGCCACGTCCGGGGTGTAGGCTCGGGGCGTGACATGATCAACTTGTGGGAGTGAAAATCGATAAGAAATCGTAAGATTGCACATTCACTTCATAGTTTTTTCCTTTATTCTTTATTAATTACGACAGTAACAATGATGTTGCATTATTTATTTTCTTATATATGCTTTCTTTATGATTTTTTTTATTTTATATTTCATATAGACTTTGGATTGTCGTAAGTCTTTAAATTCTTTTGGCTCAAAATAGTAATTTATGATTCTATTGAAGCTCTACTAACTAACCATTTTTTATATAGATAGATAGAGAGAGATTGAAATATTTAATTTTTAAAAAATTAATAGCTTATCATCTTTTATCATCGCGCGAAGCACGGACAAATTCATTAATAATTAAGAAAAAAAGAAATAACATATATTATCTGAATTGCTTAAAAAGTAATATAAATTGTAACTTAATAACTTAAAAAGTATTCAAAAGACATAAAAAATTGGTTGATTCTCAAAATTTATCAATACCACATAAATGATATATATTATTTCAAAAGTTACGTAAAAAATTATTAATCACAGTAATTAATAATTTTAAAAAATATATAAAATTCATAACAAAATCTGATTTGACTATCTAAATTCTATTTATATCACATAAATTTAAAAAGATAAGGAAAAAACACATATTGAACCCATGCTAGCACAAGTTCCGTGTCTAGTGTTGAATTTTAATAAAAAGAAGAGAGAAATTAGAAATCCTATCCATCCAAAATCTAAAAGAAGCACCTAAAGAGAGTTTTGGTTGTGCATGGAGGGAGATGACACCTGTTTTGACAGGTGTTGGAATTAGGTGATAAAATGACACGTGTCATGTCATAAGTGCCACTAGGTAGATCTATTTAAATGATTTGTTGTACATTATTATTGTTATTATTAGATTGTAGAAACAAAGATTAAGCATTGGAGGGAGCAAATTACGTGATAATGCAAGCCATGAAAGAAACTGCATCTAATATTAAGTCTGGTATTGAAAAGACCAAAGCTATTGCTCAAGAAAAGGTTTTCTACCTCTTCCCATTTTTTATTCTCTCGTTTCATTATTACTAGTTCATTATACTATTTACTATTTTGGATTTTGGAATGTCTAACTAAATTTTTCTAATTCATTATTACTTGTTCATTATATTTATTTGTTCGGTATATTATTTTGAGATATCTAATAATATTTGTCTAGTTTATAAATGAGATATCTAACCATAGTTGTTTATTTATAAAATAAATAAATATGTTATCATTTTATATCTATATTTTATTTTAATAAGAGTAATTTATCCTATCATTTACTAATTTTTAATTCCTATTAGTGAACAATTATAATATTGTTTAGTTTATAAAATGAATCAATATATCATTTTATGTAGAGTAATTTATCCTATCATTTACTAATTTTAAATTTTAGTATCAGTTATTAGTGGTTATTAGTGGACAACTCATATTGAACTCCGAAAGTAATGGAGAAATATGATTAAGTTAATTATTTCATCCACTCTAATTTATATGATTCATTTTTTTTTTTAGTTTCAAATTATTTATTTTAATCTTTTAATAAAATGATTTATAGCCATATAAAATTACATTTATTTTAAATTATAAATTTTAAAAAAAAAACTATTTCTTACGTTTAGAAATATTTATTTTATTCTTAAAAAATGATTTATAGCTATATAAAAATTATCACTTACTTTAGAAGATAAGTTTTAAAAAAAAAAATGTTTTTAAAATTTTTTCAATTTAAATTAATTTATATAAAGTCAATTTAATTTGGGATGGAGGGAATTTACTCCCACTAGTTTCTCTTAGTTCCTAGTAAGTGAATTATTAGAGTGACATTCCCAAAAAATATATCATGACGAAAACTAGAAGTTATTTTTTATTTTTATACTTTTAAGGATTATTTGGGGTGAGGTATAAGAAATTAAGAATAGACGAAATTTTGGTTTTGTTTGGTTATTATGTTTGAGACAACCTATCCCATTATTTATGTAGTGAGATAAGTTAGTCAGGGATAATTTGTTTCCAATCAAACGAAAGGATAATAAATTTTATTTTGATTTTTCTAATGATGGAATTAGATGACTCGGATGACAGCAAACAATCCAAGTGAGAAAGAGATGGCAACAGAAAAAAAGAAAGAAAGAATAAAGGCAGCAGAGGGTAGAGAAGGTAAGACACGTTCCTACTCAACAAGTGGAGTTATTGGGCAGCCAAGTGTTGCACATCAAATGTCAGCATTGCCAGGGCATGGAAGTGGACAACCAACAGGAGGAAGTGTGGTACAAGGTGTGGTGCCTTCACACCCTATTGGGAAGGCTACTGGAACTCATAATACACATGTTGGTGCCACTGGCGGTTCATAAACTTAAGTACACACTTTTCAGTTTTTCTTTCTTTATATATTTCATTTCACAAGGATGATGTATTCCTTTTCTTTTATTTCAATAATATTGTGAAATGATGTTTTTAGGTGTATGTGAACCTGTTAAGACGTAATGCTTCAACAATTTTGACACACATACATACGTATATGGAAAAATATTATCACATAGAGGCACAAGTTGGGGTGTGAAAAATTGAATCGACCGATAAATCAAATCGAAAAAAGTGTTTTTGGTTTATTGTTATTGGGTTATTGGATTAACAGTTATTTAATGGTTTTATAAAAAAAAATATTGGGTTATCAATTTGTTATTGATTTTTAATATTGGGTTATTGAGTTAACCGATAACCCATTAAGAATATAATAATTTACTATTTTATTTTTTAGTTATACATATATAAATATTAATATAATTAGTAGTATATTAGACTAAGTATATAAAAATCCTACACAATAATTAACACTACTTAACAATTAACTCTCATCTCTACTTTTAGTTATTTAACCTTTAGGTTTTAGTTTTTAGTATTACTTATTTACTTTAGTTAGTTTATAATTTACTAATATTAGCTTTTGCACGATTGTAAATATCTGCAATTTGATTAATGTCAGGATTTCAGATTGTGTTTTTTTTTTAAATAACATAAGAACTTCATTTAGTTATCATAAGCTTGGCATCATTTGTTACTGTTTTGACTTTTGTCTATGATTTGATTTTATTTGATTCTCTTTATTGCATAAAGAGGACCTCGTTTTATAATTTGGAATGATTATTTCAATGTATGCATATCGCGTCAAATTATAAGTCATATATTTGTTTTGAAAGCATTTTCTTATTGGTTAAATCGAAAATCGAACCGTTAAAGACCTAAAATCGATAAATCAAAATCAATAACAAATATCTTATTGGTTTGGTTATCGATTTAACATATTTAAAAACCGAAAATCGATAACGAACCGATAATACTTAAAACCGAATCGAATCGACCGATACACACCTAGGCACAAGTCAACTAATAATAATGCACAAGTCAACTAATAATAATGATGTGAGGCTTTTTTATTTTTGAGACAAGTGTAAAAAAAAGGTATTTTATGGGTGTTTTTAATACTTTCTCTCCTATTTTTTTTAACATTTGGATAGTAGATCTATTTTTCCTACTTTTTACATTTATTATTCACCACTTCTCTTCCCTTCAATCCTCTTTAGTAACATCACAAATAAGTTTATTGTTTATGTTTAAAATATCTTTTAATAGAATCAATAAATCTAAATATAAATTAATCTACTTTAGATTATAAACCGATTAGATAGGATTTTTTTTTGTTCTAATTTTGTTTAAAATTATAAACATTCTTTTCGACATAACTATATTTAAAGATAAGAATGAACTATATTATTTAAAAATAAGAACGACAACGGAGCAAATCAGGGCAGGCCACGACAGATTTATAAAAGTTTTCTAAAACATTTACATGGGGGAACTTATAAATGTTTGCTAAACAAAATTACACGAGGAAGAATTATATAGCGAAATTTAGTTTTTTTTTTTTAACTTAAAATGCTTGCCTTTTCAAGAATCAATCGGTTCTATACAAATTTTATTATTATTATTATTATAATATCAGTCAGTATTATATTATAATAATAAATCATTGTTATTAGAAGTCATTTTTCTAGATCTTCACATTCACTTATAGTGTATTTGTATCAGCGATTTCTTATGAAGTATTCAAAAAAAAAAATTATAACTAAAAATAAGAAAAATAATTGATAATCTCTATTAAGAAAATGACTATAGATATATAAACTAAAACATAATTAAAAAAAAAAGCAATGTAATAATAAATTTGAATTAATTTGAGTTTTTTTTTTTGAAAAATGTTTGTAATTGTAAAGATATTAATTATTTTTTTGAGTTAAATTGATGTCATTAAAAATATTTGATAACAAGATTATTTACGTTTTTAGTTATTTTTACAAGAAATATATTTATCAATATTTTTATTAAATATATCAAGATTATTAATATTTATTAATTTTTTCAAAAGAAGAATTTTGTGTATATTGTGTTGAAAATTAAAAGCTTTGGAACTTCTATTTATGTTCTTTACTTGCTTTACATGAATTTAGGCAAAGAGGAAATGAATATACTAAGCATGTTGGTATATGCATGGACCTTGGACTCTTCATTTTTGCATTGAACAACCTAAGACAAATGCGTATGATATGGTTATATATATGCATTGTTCTCCTAATTGTGCAACATTATGTTGAGAATTTCTTCTCCAGAGATAAGTTCTGAAATTGACTTTTCTCAATTCGAGAGAAGGGAATGGAGTTTCTCCTAGGAATGCTTATGCGAAGTGCAAAAAATTAAAAACAATATTTGTGTCTGCTGGGAGTCAAACCCGGGTGTATTGCTTGGAAGGCAATTATCCTAACCGTTGGACTACAGACGCCTTGTTGTATAGTATCTAGTTTTTAACATTGTAGTTTATTGTTACGACTTTGGCCATATGGAACATATTTTATCATTGATATGACAATGTCAACAACATGCACATTGTATATGTGTGTCTGGTTCCGCTTGCATGCACCTTTAGGACATTAGTTATCTTCCTCCAACATCAGTATCGGGTAACTCTATTCATAAAGGCCTGAACAAATGAGAATAAATCACTT
The DNA here is from genome assembly GCA_036250505.1 of Solanum acaule. Taxonomy (NCBI): domain Eukaryota; kingdom Viridiplantae; phylum Streptophyta; class Magnoliopsida; order Solanales; family Solanaceae; genus Solanum; species Solanum acaule. The sequence goes on along the minus strand of JAJOOR010037374.1, from coordinate 7,384 downwards.
AATAGTGTTGTTTTTGTTGGAGTTTAAACATAAGATTTCTTGAATCTCAATTCACTTCATTGACTACTAAGTGGCACATTTTTACATAATATTCATCAACTGTCAAAGCAAAATATTAAATATATTTCAATGTATTGATAAAACAAAATATAAAGCAAGTTATTTTTTTCTCTTTTTTCGAAAAAAGATGCAAATACCTAGTGAAAAGCAAACAAACAAATAGAAGAATATATCTTAATGAGGAAGGAGATCGAAATATTACCAATAAATAATTATGAGAAGAAGTTTATCCAATCAATTAATGGCTTATTGCTCAATAACAGATTCAAAATTTTCACTAAATAGGATTCGAAAAATAAAAATGTAGCTTGACTTTAGAACCTCAAGGTGAATTCTTGTGTTTGAGAAATTCAAAATCTCTATATATATACAAAAAAAATGAAGAATTTTTTTTACCTTATATATAGTAAAAAAAAATTTCAATGAATTCGAGTGAACATCATAGCACCCCCTGCAGCGGGCCGATTACAGTTAAAGTCCAGGTAGAAACAAATGGGCTTCGATTCAGATGCAATTAAAGGAGTCCAGACCCGTGCCCACAAAAGAAGCCCAACAAACATGCAATTTCTCCCTCATCGGCTTCATAGAGAAGCTTTGTTTTCTTTATAGCTGAACATTAGCATGCATGCTCGTCCCTTTGGGGACATCCGATAAAATTGGAATGATACAGAGAAGATTAGCATGGCTCCTGCACAAGGATGACACACACAAATTCAGAAATGGTTCAAATTTTTTTCTCAAACAAATCCCCTTTACTTTTTACAGATCCCGTTGAGCTAACTTTTTTGGTGTGCCATCTTTGGCATGTATATTTTTTACATATAATGTATGTGTGTTAATACTGTTCTGTCCACCTTTAATATTACTTTCATCTGATATCACTTTTGATCTGACACATAATTAGAGATTTAATTTATTGAAATAAATTTTTATTTAAAATATATTTTGTAATTTTATATAAGATATTTTCTCTATTTCATATTAAAATGATTTTTTTATTGTTCAAAATAACGATAGATGTTTGAATTTTTTTTAATATCTGTCTTTTCGTTTATTGAAGTTCTATATTTTTTAGGGATAAATTACATTATTTACAAAGTTATATTTATGATTTCACAAAGGATAATAATAGTAATTATGGTTTAAATTATGTTTCCCTATATTTTTATGTGTCCATGCCTCACAATTTCAATTAATAATAAGAAATTGAGGGAGTAGTAATTTAATACTTTCTTTGTTCTAATTTATGGTTTACTTTTCATTTTTTCAGAGTCAAATAATTTAAGTTTGACCGAAATTTGTGCATGAAATCTTCAATTTTTTGGAAATATAAACTATTTATACAAAATATTATAAGTCATATTAATTGACAGTTCAATATATTTAAAAGGACATATAAAAAAATTATGATCAAAGATATATTTTGTTTGAATTTCGAAATTTAAAACGGTGTCACATAAATAAGAACACAAGAGATAAATGATGATAGTGTAAAAAACAAAGTAATACACAAATGTTTTCTGATTTATTAAAATAGCGGACAAAGTAAAAAGAAATATTTAATTTTACTGTAAAGGTCAAGGAAAATAAAACAAAAAGGAGTACCAACAATAAGCTTCTTTTAAAAGATTGATACGAGAGCTTATTTGTATTAAAAGTTACTACTTAATTTTTTGGTTCAAAGCATCTTATCTTAGAATAAGAGTCTTGTTTGGATTAGCAGCTTATTTATTTTAACTAATGTTATAGTTTTAAGATATAATAAAATATATTTTTCAAATTCATTTGTATATCAAACTGCTAAAAATAAGTTAAATATCATAAATCTATAATTTTGACTTGGCTTTCAATTTATAAGTTCACTCAAATTTAATAATAATAATAATAATAATAATAATAATAATAATAATAATAATAATAATAATAATAATAACAACAACAACAACAATAATAATAATATGATGCCTAGGTCTCAATTACTCATCGCAATCGTGACCTAGAGTCGCGTGATCGCAATGAGTAAAGACAGTCAACTCATTAAAGTTGACCATCGTCACCGTGGCAAGACCCACGATTGCGATGCACCTCAAATTTGTGCTACGCGATTGCGACAAGGGAGCCTCGCAATTGCGATAACCAAAATGGTCATGCACCAGAACTAGAAACTAGCAAAACAAACAAGTCAAAAAATCATTCGAAAGGATCCTCGAGATTTGTTCAAAACCCCGTATACAAAAACCGCATATACAATCAATTTCACTGAATGTTCATGACTCAATGGAACCGTCAAAACATGAATACGAGGTCTCCTTGACCCGATATCCGTGAAAACCATAAGAAACTAACTCAACACCTAAAAAGGCTAAAACAAGCTCGGACCTCTCAAAAATCAACCAAGACCGCACCAAGAAAATCATTCCCTGAATCCAAAGGAACTTTCGAAATTCCGATCCAAGCATCCGAACCTCGAATGTTGACCAAAGTCAACCCAAAGGCTAAAATTCTATAGTTTCACAACTTAGGACCTCAAATCCTCAAAATTACTCGGAATCAGAAACCGACAACTCTCACGGATCAAATTTCACCTTTTGGGACTGATGAAATCGGTGGAATCCCATTCCAACATTTGAAACTCCAAAAGACACCAAATTCACTTTCTTAACAACTTAGACTTTCAAACTTAAAACTTACCAAATTCTCAACTTTTAACTCAAAGTTCAAAACCAACTTTTCAAACTCAATCATAGAGGACTCGGGGTCAATCACGGGATAACAAATGATAAATTCGTGAAATTTTCTAAAAATGAACGATTGGGTCATTACACTTCCATTAAGAGTTAAATGTCAATTGAGTTTTAAACATCTAAAATAAACTTTAATTCAACACAGTTCATCAAACAATCAACAATATAATTAATCAACAGTATAGAAAAGAAAAAAATAACTTCATGAATGGCAATGTTGGTCCATACTAATATAATAATCAAGTTATTAACAATGGGATGATTATAAGTAGTTCCTTTATTATTGCAGAAAATAGAAACTATATAAACATGATGGTTGTAAAACTGAAAGGAGTCTCAACGCTTGTTGTCTTCATCTGATTTGTTGAAACTCACAAAGTGTTTCTCACTTCCCATTCCAAAGTTAAATCCCATAGACCTATATTCAAAGCTAAAATTCTCAAGAGCCTCCATCCCTTGATTTTCTAATATCATCTCAAAGACGACAATGAAAGTAGATACAACTTCACATTAAACACTATGCCTTGCACCGTGAGTTGGAAGTTTTTGCATTCTCTGGAAGTCACCATTTTTCCAAAAGCTCTGTTAACAATTCGAGGCTTGATTGGATATGAGTCATACCCTAACTTATCTTTTAAGAATTCATCAATAAAATTATGAGTAGTCCCTCCCACTGAGAATATGAAATTCAAGGGTCGCTTCTCATGGTATCTAGTCACACAACGAGGATCTTTGAATGACCGAGAATATTCTAATACATCGATCCTTGAGATCCACATGTCTGTTTCTTCTTCTTTTTCTTCCTTTATAGTCATAGGATCTACTTTCTCATCTTTCACCTTAAGGAAATCAACATAGATCAGTAAATTTAAATAGCCAAAATTTCAAATCAAATCTTTTGGAGAAAACAAAATTTTTATAAATAAAGAGTTGATGAGTTTGATCCATAGCAGGCAGACGAATATTTCTCTTCTTTCTTTGGAGTCATAAAAGATTCGATAGATTCATCCAACTTTTCATGTTTAACCTTCAAGTTCTTCATGTTCATAGCAGCATCAGATCTAGTTTCCTTTAACCATCTCAATGAGGAAAAAGAAGAATGAGTAATAGTTTTTTTTATGTCTATTTATAGAGGTAAGAAATAACTGTCATGTCCAAGTCATTCTTCTGAGAGATCACCTTTCAACTTTTTTTTTCCATTTATGTCAAAATATTTCTCGTTGAATAATATTAGTTTTTCCATTTTTTCCCTTAAAATGGATAGATTAATTATTGTTTTATTCTTAATTATTCTTATTTCATATGATAAGTTCTAAGAAATGTAAATTACATTCTTAATTTAGATCATTCTAATTAAGTATCTTTGACCCCTATAGAATTGTGGATTAGATGTAAGTCTTATCCGAAATAAGATAATTATTTATTCAAATATCAACTTTTTAGAAAAAGACAATTAATAAGTTATGTTCCTAGAAGTAAACTTGTTTTACAAGAACTAAATTAAAAAAAATAACAAAAGAATAATTTGAAAATTTTAAATTTCAACATCATCTAACTGACAAATCAGGATTAATGTTCCATTGCATTTAAGTTGGGAGAAACAATTAATATACATAAAGTTAAGCGAAAAACACCACATAAAGTTGTTAATATTTCAATACTGAAAAGTAATTAAAAAAAATACTAAGATTAAAAAACATGACAGTGTGATTATAATAGTGGTAATACTTTGTTGTAGTGAGAAAGTAGTAACCAAGAACGTTTTGGTGTACACTCTTGAGAGAGTTTTACGAGGAAATTCTTGAAAATTTTAGTACATACTCGGTCAATTACAACAAACACTACTAGGCGAAGTTGCATAAAAAATATAACTTGACGACTTGTTTTGACAAAAAATTTATTAGCTAACACTTTTTTTCGATGCTTATTGTCTTCATACTTTAATTTGAGGTGAAGAATAAGATGGAACTATTGAACGGTAAAATGTCTATTAGAATGAATATCGATGAAATCTCATAAGATTGTGCATTGATTTCAGTTTCTTTTTCTTCAATTATGAAGGTCATAAAAATAATGTTGTGTTATTATTTATATATATTCTCTCTATTATTTCACTTTATTTTATTTTATATGAATTTTTGATTGTCGTAACTAATTTATAAATATAAATTTGGCTCAATATAGTAACTTATAACTTTTGTATGAGTTTGTTACAAGCATGCTAACTAATAACCAAACGTTTTCCTCTTCTATTTGTATTAGATTTTTTTAAAAAAAAGTTATTGATATTTTACTATTATTTGTAACCGCGTGAAACACGAACAAATTTATTAATAAATTGTAACGACTTGTTCCCATCATTATAGAAAAGCCAATGGGGAAAAATTTTGGGCCGAAAAACTTTTTCATAGTAACTTGGGATTCCCAACCTAGTCCAGATTTGGATGAAATCGGAGTCATTAAAGTCTAGAGAAATCTGGTAACAATTTGGTGATCTAATTATGAATTCGATCACATGAGTAGATATCTAGGACGTTAAGGAACCCGTACGACTTTATGGAATTGAATTCGGGTGAGTAGAACTCCCGAAATTGATCTTAGCGTGAACGGGTAGTTTCTGAGTGTCGTTGGTTGAAGGTATGTTGTGAAATGGGGTCTTGGAATTATTAATTTTTCTCACTGTTTCCGTGCAAGCCACTGAGGCGGGATTTCTGTCGCCAAAAATGTTTTATTCTGCAAATTTTGAACTTGAGAGGTAAGGAACGAACACAGGGGTTTTCTTGACAGTTTTTCACCATTCTTGAGGCTAAAGGTAAGATTTTAACTCCCCGAATCCATTTTTCGATCCGTAGAACATAATTTTATGGGTAATTATCGATGAGGGAGGGTTTTGATCAGGAAATTATGGTGGAGAAAGCCCTAATCTGGGTATGAGGATCATGGGTATGATCTAGGACTGATAGAATTGTTAGTAATTCGGGCAATTAGTTATTGCTTATTGATTCCCGTGTAAAATTAATTGTTTGTAGACCAAGAACAAGCGGAACGAATTCGGAAAGGGAAGAATAAAGTTTCTTAGGGAATTCAAGCTTGTTTCGACGTAGGTGACGGTTGTGATTTCATGATTGTGTGATATATGTTTGTTCTTGCTTTATTATAATACGTGTATGTATGCGAATGTTGCATTATTGATCACACTATTTGTAAATGAGATAGATGAATGATGAATGTCATGAATCATGACTTGATTGTATGATTATGAGAATATACTTGTGATTGTGATTGTTGATTGTTGAATGGATCGAGTGTTGCGTTCTGACACACTAACTTGGATCGGTTGCCACGTTCCGGCATAAACATTGGATCGAGTACCACGTTCCAGTATGCTAACTGTTTGGGTTTGGGTTCTATGAGAAGAACAAAGATTTGACATAATTGTGTATCTTAAGAAATGTGAAATTGTATGTTGTTTGTAAATAATGATGAAATTGTATATGTTCGGTGTATACATATTATTATAATGTTGTATTGACTTATATACGTTGCACTTAGTGGGATAGCCACATGATCCTATCAGTACACTGTGGTTGTGTACTGATACTGCACTTGCTCTTTCTTTGTTGAGTACAGGGCATCTTCAGGCGACTATTGACATACATCACTTAGAAGATCAGTGACCGTTTCAAACTCAAGGGTGAACTAGTTCTTCCGGGCTGCCATGAGTTCTCTTTCTGTTTATGTCCATATTTCAGACTTAGACTTTCTAGTTAGTTGTTAGTACATTAGTTTTGGGTTGTAACCCTTCTTGTTTAGACTTATGGATCCTTTTAGAGTTTTGGTACATTGACTTTCACGTTCTAGGCATATTATTTTCTGCATTTGTTTAGTTGTTAGACTATTGATTTGGATTTTATGGGGACTCCCTATTTCTTTCTTTAGTATTTAACTTGCTTCTGTAACTTAAATGCCTTAGTATTTTGATTAAGTTGGTTAGCTAATTAGTATAAATGATTCTCCCACCGGAGGGTTAGTGTGGGTGCCACTATACAAGGGAGAAGGGATTTTTCAACAAAATATTTTGTTGCAATATATTCAATGTTGTTGCCAAAAGTACTTTTAGTAACAAATTTTTTTTTTGTTGCACGTTGTTGCCTAAAATGCTGTTGGGAAATGTTTTGCAACAACAAAAAAATATTGTTGTAAAAAGTTAACTTAAGCAACAAAAAAAGTTATTACCATAAATTATATTTTGTTGGTAAAAAGTACACGATTGTTGTTTATGTAAATCTTTAGCAACCAAAAATATTGTTGCAAGAAATTATTATTTTTCCCAATAAAATTAGCAGTTGCAAATAATGGACAGAAAAATGGGTTAACAATCTGTTATTTAGACTTTTAGCAACAACCATTATTGTGGCTATAATTACATTTTTTTTATCAACAATTAGTCATAACATTTAAGCTATTTGTGAATAAATATTTCTGGTAAATCTTTAGTAACAACTTATTATTAGTTGCTACATGTATAATTTACATTTAAAGTTAATAAAATCCATGAAAGCATATATAAATTAATGCAT
>JAJOOR010037373.1:0-15519 GCA_036250505.1 Solanum acaule | reverse complement strand
CCCCCCCCCCCCCCCCAACTCCCTACGAAGGGTTCCATAAAGGTTTCACAAAGAAATTGTCCGCAAGTCATATCACCAAAATATTATGGGCTAACACACATGAAAAATTGACAAAATCGTCTAATTCCTGTAAATTGGCCCCTAAATGCCAATAATGAACTCTAAAAATTTTGAGATTGTACGTAGGTCTCCCCCAACTCCCTATAGAGAGTTCCATAAAGGTTTCGCAAAGAAATAGTCTGAAAGTCATCTCTCCAAAATATTCAGCTAGCACACTCGAAAATTTAGAAAATCGCCTAATTCCTATAATATGACCCCTAAATGCCCCATATGGGCTCTAAAAATTGTTAGACTGTATTTATTGCTCCCTCAAATCCTTACAAAGAATTTCGTAAAGGTTTCGCAAAGAAATCGTCTGGAAACCATTGTGAGATTGTACATACTGCTCCCCCAACTCTCCATGGAGGGTTCCGTAAAGGCTTCGCAAATAAATTATCTCGAATCCATATAACCAAAATATTAATGGGCTAATACACGAAAAATTAAGAAAATCGCATAATTCCTGTAAATTGACTCCTAAATGCCCAAAATGGACTCTAAAAATTATGAGAATGTATATATTTTTCCCCAATCCCCCTGCGGAAGGTTCTATAAAGGTCATGCGCAGGTTCTATAAAGGTTTTGCAAGCGCATAAAAAATCTAAGAAAATTATCTAATTCTTATAAATTATCCTCTTAATATCCAAAATGCACTCTAAAAATTATGAGAGTGTAAGTATAACTCCCTACAAAGATTTCTGTGAAGGTTTCACAAACAAGCTGTTTGGAAGCTATATCACAAAAATATTCATGGGATAACACACTCGAAAAACTGAGTAAATCACCTAATTCTTATAAGTTGTCCCCTAAAAATTGTGAGACTGTACGTAATGCTCCTCCAAATCCCTACGGAGGGTTCCGTAAAGATTTCAATTTTTTTTTTATCCGTAAGTCATATCACCAAAATATTCATAGGCTAAGACACACGAAAAACTGAGAAAATCACCTAATTCTTGTAAATTGGCCCCTACATGCCCAAAATAGACTCTAAAAATTTTGATATTGTACGTACTGCTACCCAAACTCCCTACGAAGGGTTCTGTAAAGATTTCACAAAAAGATTGTCTAAAAGTCATAACACTAAAATATTTATGGGCTAACACACATGAAAAACTGAGAAAATCGTTTAATTCATGTAAATTAGCCCCTTTATGTCCAAAATGAACTCAAAGATTGTGAGAGTATACGTACTGCTCGCCCAACTTCCTACGACACGTTCTATAAAGGTTTTATAGATAAATCATTTGAAAATCATATTACCAAAATATTCAGAGAAAATTGAAAATGTCGTCTAATTATATTCCTATAAGTTGGCATAGACTTTAAAAATTGTAAGATCGTATGTTAAGCTCCTCCAACTCTAAAACCTTTTCATCAAAAAATCATTAACTTATCCATATACAATATGCTAAAGAAAGTGACAAAATCATCATCCACATCTTTCAAGAAAATGACATGTGGCAAAGTAGAGGAAGAATCAAGAATTGATGAGCATATATTTATTTATTGAGACACGTGTACGTGTACTATAATGCTAATCTATTTTTTATTATATATATTATATATGTGGCAAAATAAAATAAATTACTTACAACTTACTAGTGTGTGAGAAAAAAATGAATAGCAAGATGAAGGAGAAGAGTGAAGCGGTGTTGGACATGTCACCGACATCAACGGTTGAAGGTGGTGTTGAGGATATCTACGGTGAGGATCGTGCCACGGAGGATCAACTCATCACTCCATGGACTTTCGTTGTTTCTAGGTAATCGTAATGTTCGTATCAGCTTGTGAACGTCTCAAATTAAGTTTGCGATTTGCTATCCTTCCTTCCACTAATATAAGTATCGATAATTCCTCAATGAGGATCACGTATGTCTCCTTCTGTCTCAATTTATATATGTGGTATTGTTTTGGTTTTGAAGAGTCAAATTTTGGTTATTGATATATTTGTTCAATTCGAACATAGAAATCATAAGTTTTTTTTGTTTGAAATACTTCTTTTGTTTTAATTTGTTTCGCAATTTATTTTGTTTGATTTAAAATACGAGTCAAGTCAAATTAACTAATGTTGAGTCTAAATTCATATAGAATCTCCAAAAGTTTTTTAAGGGATTTTTTTATATGTTTAGAAACTTTTTTCTAAATAAAAAATAGTAGTAAGTTAATTTAACAGTGGTTAATAATTTAAAATATTTAAGTAACATTTGAAAAAGTTTCTAATCAAAAAAATTATTTTTGTCTTTTTCATATAAAAATCAAGACAAATAAATTAAAATAAATAAAGTAAAAATATAAGTGGTAAAAAATATTATAAATATTATAAATCACAGTAATTAACCGCTTAAATATTTGAAAGTACCTATTGATTTGCCATCAACATGATACGGTGAAATCAAGTTTTTGTTTCTGTCAAGGAATAAAAATGATTAATTTTCAATATACCAAAAAATGTACTTAGTACATGATTTAATTTTTTTTTCTCATTTGACCGTCTTAAGTAATAGCTAAGATAAATACTTAAATATTATCTAAACAATATTATAAATCACAATAATTAATCATATCAGGCAAGTACAAAAATTGTGGTCAAAAAGAAAAACTTGTTTGACTCTCGAAATCTGAAAAGAGTCGTAAGAACAAAGAAAATAGTAGTATCTTGTTAGTAGCCGTGTATTTAAACCTAAGAACTCATGATTTTCAACGTACCAACACCTTAACAAAATGCTAGTGATTGATTAGCTTAAATTTGGTGATTACACTAAGTACAGTGTGTTAATGGTATCTTTAAGAAATATTATTGACCAACAAACTTGTGATCTAAGTTGCGTGGACTCTTTACTTTCGATGCCGGACCCGTGTTGGATTCTCTAAAAATACACTACTTTTGGAGAATTCGATTTGCACCATTGACATTTCTGAAGAGTCCGAGCAACATAGCTTGTGATCATTGAGTAGGGAGATCATATTCATGAATTAGTAAAGAGTTTCAAGTTTGTGAATTAAGTAGTTTTTCTGATCATTTTGGGAGTTTGTTATCTTTTATTTGCAAATTTGGCTGTAAAATGTTGTTATATTTGTTAACTTTTTGGCTGGAAAAAATTAGTGGTTACAACTTGTTGAGGGATCCGCGTTACAACAAAGGGCTCGCGTTCACGGAGAAGGAAAGAGATGTTCATTACTTGCGAGGCCTTCTTCCACCCGCGGTTATACCCCAGGAACTTCAGGTACATAAACTGATTAATGTTACAAGTTGGAAAAGTTGTTCCCGAGTGATCTATAAGTCATCATGAATTCGAGTCGTGAATCAGTTATTGATGTTTGCGTCATGTAGGATCTTACATTATTATATACCTTGTGTAATGTGGCCCTTTCCCGGACCCTGCATGAACATGTGATATCTTGTGTTATGTCATTTCAGGAGAGAAGACTTATGCAGAGTCTTCGCGGACATGAAGTCCCTTTGAATAAATATGTTGCCCTGATGGAACTAGAGGTAAACTATAAGCACAAATTCTTTACTTATGAATTTAGTTGTGCATCGAGTTTTGCTATTCATATGAAGGGGTGCGAGTCATTTTCATGTATGATCACTTAACTTTATCCATCGTAAGTCCATAAGACCAAGTAAAGTCGCCTAACTTTTTATTCGATTAAAGTAACTGAACTTTATCTGCTATAAGAGTTTTGTGTAACACAAAAGTCATCTTGAGAGGTATGTTTTGTCGTGTAGCGGAAAAAAACTTAGACTTAGTGACTTTACCGTAAAGTTGGTAAAGATTGTATGACATAGTTCAGATTTCGAGAGTCAACAAAGTTTATTCGTATTCCTTTTGAATATTTTGAATTGTTAATTTTTGTGATTTATTGTACTTTTTATGTAGTTTCTAAATATGTAAATTATTTTTCAAAAACCTTAAAAATTGTGTGTCCAAATTCACAGTCAAAATAAAAAAATTTGACTTTCGAAATTTGAACTATGGCATATAAATTGGGACGTCCAGAGTATGTAAAGTTATTGTTATGGTTGGTGAATTTCAGTTTGTTTAATGTGGCACAAAAATGGTTTTGTGATTTTGTTATTATAACGGGTAAAGTTCAGAGGCCATACGTGAAATTGATGTTGTAATGGTATTTTGTTTAGCCAGCCTTCTCATTCTTCCTCTGTTTTCTTTTCTGTATTGTATTTGCAGGAGAGAAATGAAAGGTTGTTTTACAAGCTTCTTATCGATAATGTAGAAGAGTTGCTTCCGATTGTCTATACTCCAACTGTTGGTGAGGCTTGCCAAAAATATGGAAGCATTTTTAAGCGTCCGCAGGGTTTATACATCAGTTTGAAAGAAAAGTATGGTACTTTTACGAGTTAAAAGTGTATTTACTGCTTCGTAGTGAAAGTAATTCAACTAAAGATGTAAGTGTTTATTTATTTGCAGAGGAAGGATCCTTGAGGTATTGAAAAACTGGCCTGAAAGGAAAATACAAGTTATTGTCGTTACCGATGGTGAAAGAATTCTTGGACTTGGAGATCTCGGCTGCCAGGTAATCCGTCGACACATATTTTATTAGTTTGTAGTCGAGGGTCTATCAGTAACAACCTCTCTACCCCACGAAGGTAGGTGTAAGGTCTGTTTATGTAGTGCTCTCTCCAAACCTCACTTGCGGGATTAATTATACTGAGTATGTTGTTGTTGTTGTTGTGTATTATGTGTGTGGTAGCTAGGTGTATAGAAGGGGTTCACTTGAATGGAGGTAAGCGGTAAATTTTGTAGGTCACGGGTTTGATTGGCGGAATTAATGGCTAATGCTTGAGTCGGGATAGATTGCCTACATTACACCCCTTGGGGTGCGGTCCTTCATGGACTCCCTCAACATAGGAGAAGTTTGTAGTATAGTGTAAAAATTGCTTAAAAATTGTGTTAAGTTTCAACATTCTTGCATTTTTGTGAATACTCTAGTTAGATTCATTGGCCCAAAAAAACAAATCTTCTTTTCTTGTTTGAGTACGTTGTAATGCGTCGAATGAGTAATCCTGACATGGAATATGAATTCCATTATATTGTCCCAGGGAATGGGTATACCAGTAGGGAAATTGGCTTTGTATACTGCACTCGGAGGAGTCAGACCTTCAGCGGTACCAAACTCGTTAAAACATATATACTACTATGATTTTGTAACTATGAAAATGCTATCGTTTTGCTCGAATGTGCAGTGTTTGCCTATAACAATTGATGTGGGAACAAATAATGAGCAACTATTGAAAGACGAATTCTACATTGGACTCAGACAAAAGAGAGCTACTGGGAAGGTCAATTTTATAATAGCATCACTCTATATCGTACTTGTTACCACGTAGAAATATAAATTGAGATTTGCGGTGTGTTCTTGAGATATGTCTGTTTCGTTTTGATCCTTGTAGGAATACTACGACTTTCTTGATGAATTCATGAAGTCTGTGAAGCAAAACTACGGTGAAAAAGTTCTTGTACAGGTTAGTAGTTTGAAACTTGTTAAGGACCACATCGCCTTTCATGTAAAGTCAAAGTCTGATATTTGTAACATCATCTGCAGTATGAAGATTTTGCGAATCACAACGCTTTTGAGCTGTTGGCGAAATATGGTACCACACATTTGGTATTCAATGATGATATACAGGTATGCTGCATTTCTTTTGGCCTATATCACCGGACATTTGCTTTTGTTCGGATTTTTGATCCCATTAATGCTGCAGGGGACAGCTGCTGTGGTACTTGCGGGGCTTGTTGCATCGCTTAAGCTGCTCGGAGGGTCCTTAGCTGATCATACATTCTTGTTCTTCGGTGCTGGAGAAGTAAGGCTAGAACTTTCTTTTAAAGACTCAAGTTTTCAATTGTTTCCATAGACGAGCTACGTCTAACAGCATGTAAAAAAGGATACAAATGGTAGCAATGAATGACTTAGAGAAAGAATACAATAACTGGATGAAATCCCAAATTTCTAGTGATTTTGTGATTTACTCATGACGCGATTTACATTCGGAGGAGATATTATGCATCTGAAATCATATAATCTTTTTGCCTCTACTCGTGTCGATAGCAGATATAGATGGATAATTTACATTAAAAGATATTGAAATGATCTTAAAGTCATTAAATTGTTCTTCATGTCGATCTCTTCGTGATCACAGGCTGGAACTGGCATAGCAGAACTCATAGCAGTTGCGATCTCAAAGAAGGTGGAAGATTTTGGTTGCCAGTGGTATATCAAAGTCGCATTCTCGTTTAGTATGTTTCACTTGATAAATTGCGTTTGTTATCTGTAGACAAACGTTCCTGTGGAGGAAGCGCGTAAAAATATCTGGCTCGTGGACTCAAAGGTAGGAAAATATACCATCTCCTAGGCTAGTATTTGTCTTAAATTTCACATTTCACAAAGTTTACGATTGGTTCCTCTGCTTACATAGTCTATATAACTGAGTGGTTATGTGCAGGGTTTAATTGTAAACGCTCGAAAGGAATCACTTCAAGCTCACAAGAAACCTTGGGCACATGAACATGAACCTGTCAACAATCTCCTTGACACTGTTAAGGTTTGATCGATGAGCTCCCTAATCGGGGATTACCACTTTTAAAATCCTTTTGAATGTATTAACACTTCTAAAATTTATTTAGGCTATTAAGCCAGCTGCCATAATCGGAACGTCTGGAGTTGGACAAACATTTACTAAGGAAGTGATTGAGGCGATGGCCTCCATAAACAAGGTGCTTCATTTCTGCGATTTTCCATTTCCTCTTCTCACCAATCGAAATTTTCTTGAGCTGACGGACTAAAATATTATTTGCAGAGACCTCTCATTATGGCTCTCTCAAACCCGACTGCACAATCCGAATGCACTGCTGAAGAAGCTTACACTTGGAGTGAGGTAAGTAATTAATATTCATGACAACGGAGGCGTATGTGAAAAATCACTAAAAATTTGAACCATTATTTCGAAAGTACAATGAGTTCAATGCTTAAGTTCTGTTTTTGGTTAAATCTTGTACTCAAAGCTCACGGCGTTGATCGGTTTCTTATTGTTTTATGAAAAGGGTCGAGCCGTCTTTGCAAGTGGAAGTCCATTCCCTTCTGTAGAGTACAACAACAAACTCCACATTCCTAGTCAGGTTTGTTAATGCATATATATGCTTAAGTTCTTTTGTGAAGTACAACCACAATCAACTCGATTATGGTTAATTTACGCTCTTCCGTGCAAATCACAGGCGAACAACTGCTATATATTCCCAGGATTTGGTTTTGGCTTGGTCATGGCTGGCGCTATCCATGTGCACAACGACATGCTTTTAGCAGCTTGTAAGCACTCTTTCGTTTGAATTTGTTTGTCTTACTTTCCTATTAAGTCTCTTTTAAAAAGAATGCCTCTTTTCTCTTTTGATAAATGATAACTCTTTAATTTTCAACTTCCCACATGCCATGTTCATGTACCACAGTGTCAAAAGTCGCATTTACTTTCTTAAACTCCGTCTCAAGTCAAAACTAGACAACCAAATTGAAACAGAGGGAATATTTGAAACCTTATATCGAAATCTCATATCTTGACCATCAAAGGTGGTAAATGGGCGAGTTGGGTCAAATTTGGACAAGTCAATCCCCTCTTCAACCGCCCAACGTGTCACATCCTCCCCTCTACTTTAAACTTTAAGTATTAATTTTTGTTTACGCGAAACAGCGGAAGCGTTGGCCAGTCAAGTAAGGAGCATTATGGCAAGGGGATGATTTACCCTCCATTTGGTAATATCAGAAAGATCTCAGCTCATATTGCTGCTAATGTTGCTGCTAAAGCATATGAACTCGGTGAGCCCATTTCTTCCTTTTTCGTCATACGTCTTAATTGGATTTAAGTTATATGTACTGATAACGCTAAAAACTTTACACCATTCATATAAATCAATGTCCATTAGATAGAGCTATTTATAATTACATTTGATTGTGTTATATACGTGCAGGTGTTGCGACACGTCTGCCTCAGCCTGCAGATTTGGTGAAGTATGCTGAGAGTTGCATGTATACTCCGAATTATCGCAGTTATCGCTGATAAATTAAATTAAATAAATAACCTTTCACATGTTGTAATTTTATTTATAGGTAAAATAATGTTCCCTTTTAAAAGGATGATCTTTTTTTGTAAATTTTGTAGTCCATGTAAAAGCAGGAATGAGTTTGTACTGTAGTTTGAATAAAATGGATCTTGATTACCCTTCATGATATATAACAATAATAATATTATATTTTGAAAAAGGCCAAATATATTTTCAAACTTTCAAAAATGATATGTGTATATCCTTGGTTATATATATCCTTCTAGTGAAGGAATCTTTTTTGTGAAGGTAAGCATCCACTAACACTCAATGGACCAGGACAATTTGTACTTTCGATGGGAATTCAACAAAGAACCCTCTGCGTGAAAGTTGGTAGTCCATGTGTCGAATTAGGGATAGAGCTAGTAAGGGTATAGGGGTTCATTCAAAAGTTACACTGTACATATATGGTAATATTATATTTTATGTATATATATATATATATATAGTTAATGTTGCACAACACCTTTATGAATGCTGGCTCCACCACTATGTCGAAATCAATTTGGAAGTCAAACTCAATTAGTTCTTTATTTCTTTTGAACAAGTTTCTAAATCCATTTTTTGTTCTTTTATTTGAATTCATAATAACAATAACTTGCACATTTCATTAATGAAAAGAAAAGTGAAGGCCCAAATTGTAACACTTAAGTAGAGCATGATAAGAAAGCAATCCTAGAAGAAGAATTAAGTAAGATCATATTCCTCAATCCTACTAGCTAAAGGTATCAATGGTTTTTTGTTCCGAAAAGTCTAATTTTGATCGTACAAAATAAAACAAACGAACATGGTACAATATAAAACAACCATCCTAACTGTCCTTTTGACTCTAGCTCTTTCGCCTTCAACGTTTCCTTCACCTTGAGAAGAACCGGTGTCCTCCATTCATCCTGTTAAATGAGATGAAAGAAGCATCATAAAATGTGTTAAGGTTGATTGAGCCAAGTAAGTATAATTTAAAATGTGTTAGATTTACCAGTTTTATAGTGCTATCATATTCCTTGAGACAACTAGTAAATTCTGCAACATCTCTCTTGTCAATAGCAGCTGCCAAACCCTATCATTTGCAAAAGTATTCTCCTAAATTATTTGTATATAATCATATTTGAAACACATTATGATCCTAGAGTTAATACAAGACATGACATACCATTAGAAGCTTGCACTCACGCGTCCCTGAAAATGTTGTATCCAGTATCTACAAATTAGGATGTATTATGTACTTGAAACATATATCATGATTCATGTCCCGTTGAAATCTTAGGAGTCTTGAAAGGAAAACACTCTACCTGATATCGCTCCAAGGCGTTGTTAATTGCAATAACATTACCTCTAAAAAGTTGGCAAATACCAGCATTCAGAAGATGCCCTCTAACTCCATATTTCAACAAGTTGTTTCTGATGGAGTATGTTGCTATCTCCTCAAACATCGCGATTGATCTTTGAAATCTTTGCGACAATACAAAATGCAAAACTTCAGTTATTCTTTCCATGTTCAGCAATACAAAACTATATTACGTACTACTTCAAGATGAAGAATCTTACTTTCCTACTTTAGCTGAGTATTCTGCAATTTTCTGCCTGCACTGATTTGCAGATGATGTTAAATCCATACTCTGAAAAAGATCAGCTGTTTTCTGATAGTAAACGATAGCCAGCTCCAAATTATTCTCGTGTTCATATAATTTAGCAATGTCCTGGATCCAAAAGATTTTTTTATGTATCTTTCAAATGCATAATGAAAACATTTAGCAGTCGTCTATTGAAAACAACGAAAAGAGCACATTTGGATTCTCCTCCACAATATAGTTGTACCTGGTAATGTCTTGTGGTCGCGTTTAACCTTCCAATGTCCAGCAATATATGTGCTGCTTTCTCTAGACATGATATTGCTTCTGCAAGAAATTGACATATATCCATAAGACATTCCTGCAACGTCATACAAGATTCGTACAATAGCACATTAAAGCAACACACAACCTTTCAAATTTTTCGTCATCTGGTAGTAATCAGCAGCAATATCGTAAGAACGAGCAGCCTCATGTTTCTGATCCAACTGATAAGATAAGAGAAAATAGTTTTAAGAATTTAAGTTTTTGTACAAAAGTTATAACGAAGAAGATCAAAAAGCATACCTTCAGATGACAACTTGCTAATTTCACGTATACTGCTCCAACTCGATCCCCTGAAAGATGAACATTGTAAGATTAATGTGCATCTAATACTACATAAAACAGTAAGTCATCTTTGATAGATCCAACAAGAACAACAATAGCATGCTCATTTGATAGATCCAACAAGAACAACAATAGCATGCTCACTATTCAATTTGCCCATTAAAATCTATTGGCATCTGACACTAATTCAACTTTAAAAGCTAGCTCATTAAGAGAAAATTACACAAGTACTCCATATACGCAGACCACTCGTCCATTCCCAATCAATGTAGGACTTTGACTCACTCTAACACACCCAACTAGAGCATGTAGGCTTGGCAGTCGAAACAGGATTTGATACCATGTAAAAACATGATACCGGAACCTAATTTAAACCCAAAAACTAATTCATGATAGGATAATTGCTCAAGTCCGTATAAGCAGAAACCATTCAATTTCACTGTTCAAAAGACAAATTAGGAATTCTCTAAAAGTAATTAAGGATCATATTAGACCTTGCTACACTATATGGATTCAATTTCACCATTCAAAAGACAAATTAGGAATTCTCTAAAAGTAATTAAGGACCATCTTAGACCTTGCTACACTATATTCAACTATCAAACAAACAAACAAATAAAGGTAATGCACAAGTACCCCGTATACTATGATCGAAATTTCAGAGACACACCTTAACTAAATTAACCCCAAACTCATTTGTTTTGTAATTTTGTCCAGGTAATAGGACCTTAGTTTAGTTAAGGTGTGTCTCTGGGATTTCGGTCATAATCTAGGGGATACTTGTGTCTTATCCCAATAATAAATGGTGTTGTAATACAGACATGATTGAGCCAGTTTGAAGCAATCAACAGCTTTATAGAGTAAATGTGCAGCGTCATGATATTTGGACCCGAAAATTCCCCAACCATTGAGTTTCTTCTCAGCTTTCTTCACCAATTCTTCTCCTCTCGATATTTGATCTCCCATTATGAAGAGGCCGTTAATCACTACAATAGTTAAGCAAAACATGATTAGTAACAAAAAATGAAAAGTATTAAGAATTGATTAGTGGTAAAACAAACCTGATTTATCCAACTTCATATTATTAGCAGTTTCCCTAAATTTCTTCACAGCTTTCTTCACCAATTCTGATATTTGATTCCCCATTGTGACGAGAATTTTCTAAACCAAATCTCAACTAAATCCTATTTAAAACCGTACTTACAAATAGTACTAATTTGACTCAAAATAGAATTGTTTGGAAAAACAATTAACGATCAAAATTACCATCCTTGTCAAATTAGGTAATATGTATTCATATTATCTCGATTATTTATATTTAAAAGAAGTGGTTTATCTGAATTGAAATTTGTTATGAATTTATTAATTAGTAGGATAATATGTAATTATTTTAAAGTGAATTTATACTCTTTCTGTTTTTTTATATGCCATTATTATTATTATAAATAATTGGTTCATAATATTTGTCATTTTAAAAATCAATGCATAAATTACAATATTTTTCCTATTATACCCTTGATAGTTAATTAGTTTTGAATATAGATATTTGACCGACCTAGGAAAACTAATAAGTAATTAATATTCATTGTAATTACTTCATACATTGATTAATTACTCTCAATATTGCACTACTCTATAAAATCTAATTTTGAAAGCAAATTCAACAAAAAAAATAAAAATAAAAGACAGCGAAAAAATAAAAAATAATCTTGAAAGTTGAAGCTTCAACAAATTTTATCAAGGAAGATGACACTTCAAAAGGTTTAAAGAGTGTAAAAATAGAAGACTCAACCATAATATGTGAAGGCCAATTTGAGAAAACTCAAGATTCAAATAAAGAAATTTTGCATAGTTTCGACTTGAATAAATTTTCAAATCTTGTGATAAATAAAGAAAAAGTACCTATTATATTGATAAGGTGAAGTTAATCATGATCTAGAAAAAAGAAAGTGAATGAAAAACTTTGAGTTGTTTTCCGTATCAAATTCTAGGTTGTATACATTCAGAATGTTTTTCTGCTTTTGAAATATTTAAATATTATTATTTCAAAAGTTGTATAGTAATTTTTGAATTGACTTATTTTAAATATTTTTAAGCTGAAAATAGTTTTCAAGCGCAATATAGAAAAAACATGTACTTTTGATGGGAATTCAACTGAGAACCCTATGCGTGAAAGTTTGAAACCTTGTTGGTAGTTCATATGTTGAATCAAGGGCAGGCTAGTAAGGGTCTAGGGGTTTCATCCAAAAGTTACATTGTACATATAGTGAATGTTGCAAACACATCTATGAATTCTGGCTCCATCACTATGTCGAACTTAAGTTGGGAGTCAAACTCAATCAGTATAGAACGTCAGTCATAATGCCACTCACGTCTTTTTTTCTTTTCAACAAGTCTTCTAAATTTTTTTATTTTTTTTTTTTGTTCTTTTAATTGAATTCATAATAATAATAAACACTAGCGGGTTCTTTAATGAAAAGAAAAGTGGATTGCCGAAATGTAACACTTAAGTAGAGCATGATAAGTAAACAATCCTAGAAGAAGAATTAAAGTAAGATCATATTCCCCAATCATATACTAGCTAGAGGTGTCGTTTTTATTTCGAAAAGTCTAATTGTGATCATACAAAATAAAATAAGCGAACATGTTATTATAACATGAAATAATCGTCCTGACCGTCCCATTGAATCTAGCCAGGGGCGACTCAACGTAATTGGGGGCCTAAAGCGAAATTTCAATTGACGCCTAACAAATTTCATACATATTTATTTTAAAATTTATTTTTTTAATTATTTAGATGCAAATTATTACTTAATTTTTTTATAGATGATTTTTTTGAGTACTTCTTTTTATTTATAATTATTAGTTTTAGGTAAAATTTTATCAATTTAATGTTGAAAAATATTATTTTATTGAAGCAATCATTATATGAATTATTAACACAATTCTATAAGTAATAAGTTGATAAACTTCAAGCAAAAATGAGTTTTAAAAAATAAATAATGTGAATGTTAGCAAAGAAATGTAATAAAAAATATATACTATATACTTTTTATTATAAATAATTATTTTTTTAATAAAAAAATAACACATAATTTATTCTTGGTAAAAATTGAGGCCTTCCAAAATTGGAGGCCTAAGGCATATGCCTTAATTTTTATAAGGCAGAGCCGCCCCTGAATCTAGCTCCTTCACCTTCAACGCTTCCTTCACCCTGAGAAGAACGGGTGTCCTCCAATCATCCTGTTAAGTGTGATGAACAAAAAAGAAGCATCATAAAATGCGTTAAGGTTGATTGAGCCAATGAAGTACAAATTTAAAATATGTTAAATTTTCCAGCTTTGGACTCGTTGTTGGAACTGTCATGTGGAGTCTCATGTATAAATATCGTAAGCCAAAATGGTTTGTGGAATTTTTTGAAGGCATTTTTCCAAAAAAAATGAGAAGGCAAAGAAAAAGAGCTCAGAGACGGCGGACATGCTTGATATGAATTTCCTTTTATTGTTTTCATATGCTTGATATATGGCAATACAATTGTATGTAGCATTAATGTTTTTTTCATGTTTCAGTTTATTTCTAAGTGATACTTGAGTAATTAGCATGATCCACCTAAACAAATATAATACATTTACCACCTCTTATGATCAAGATTTGAGGTTTCGATTTAAGATTGTAATTCAAATACTTCAAATACTTACAAACTAAAAGCATGTCATTCTACACACGGATAGCACTACACCAAAATAGTATTGTCCGCAAAAATTTAATTAAATGTCATTGCACATTCAAGATCACTGTACTTAATGCTCTATTTTTTATATTCAATTTAAAAATCAATACATAAATCAAGATAAAGCTTCATTTCAAATGTTTATCTAAGTATATTTATATGTCAACTAAAGATGAGATTTGATATCTAGACTTGCCAAGCCAAACAAATGTAAACGTTCCAAACAAGATAGGGGTGTCAGTCGGTAAAATCACGATTTATCCCACCAAGGCCTTAACTTATTTGCCTTTTCTAACATGTCAACTCCGTTAAATAAATCACTTGTGACAATAGGTATCATCTGCTTGACTATGTTCATTTCACAATTAGTGGAAACAAAGATGCTAAGCTCATCAAACATGTCTCGTGGCTCTGCCAGTAATGATGTAATTTTTTTAATTTCTCTTACATTAGTAATTATTAAAGAATATATTTATAATTTTTAATATAAATTCTTATATATATATATATGTGTGTGTGTGTGTGTGTGTGACGTGAAAGAATTAAACAGGATGATTAATATATAATCAAAATGACAATAAATATTAGAATTAGAAAAATAACGTTTCAATTCATATTATTACTCTGTGTTAATATTTGATGTTATATTTGTGTTGAAATATTATTTCAATTATATTAAAATCTTCATAATTTGATACACAATTCTTCAATTATTGTCATTTATAGTTATTTATACACAAATTATCTAATTACATTTATATGTATGAGTACCTTGAAAATATGTTGACATGTGTTCCAATACTATACTTTGATTCTTATTGTTAAAATGTTTTTGATATTCATAAATGTTAGGATTAATTTAATGTAAACTTTTAAAATACTAGGACTCCATTTATATCCAATTTATTTTTATCCATATAAAAAAAAGAAGTATAACTTACATAAATCACATAGTGTAAAGAGTAAATTACATCTTATCCCTACTTTTTTCCTAATTACAGTAATCCCTTAAAATTTATACCTTCCGGATACATAAGTTCTCATCCGGATACATTAATTCACCATTTGAATACATTAAATTTAATACAAGAAAAAATCTTTTTGTTGCACTAAAAAGGGAATAAAATCTGAAAATTAATTAAATCCCATAAATTACGCTTATGTTTATTCTTACTCTCAATCATACATAGGAAAATCCTAATAGAATGAAGAAATTCAAATTTTCAAATTGTTCTCCCCGTTCAACAAAGAAACCTTTCAGATTTGATTCAAAAACTTTTGTTGAAATTTTGGGTAAGCGAGGTGAATTATGAAGGATACAAAAGTGATGGAATTGTTGTTGGACAAACAATATCCTTTTGAATCTTCAAGTTCATAGATCCTTTCAATTTTGATTCAAGATTAT
>JAJOOR010037371.1:0-18475 GCA_036250505.1 Solanum acaule | reverse complement strand
ATATAACCTTAAAATCATACTCCTAACTTAAATGTTAAATTACTATAATATCCCTAACTTAGGTTGTGACTTTTTGGATGAGTTGTGACTTTTCTGATAAGTTGTGACTTTTTTCAAAGGGTCATGATTTTTCGATGAGTTATGATTTTTTCAATAAGTTGTGACTTTTTCAAAGAGTTGTAACTTTTTCAATAAGTTGTGACTTTTCCAAATTGTTGTGACTTCTTGGAAATGTCATGATTTTACAGATAAGACACAAAAAACATTTGTTCATACTACTCTTTTTTGCCTATAAATAGAGGGACTTCCTCTCATTTTTCAACCACAATTTTTTCTAATCTTCTACTCTTCTTCTTCATGCATTTTAAATTTTTTGTGTTATTTATTTTCGTTGAGTGAGTTTGAAGTTTAGCGGAATATGAGGTACCACTATTCTGATGAAGTAAGTCATTCTATCCTTAGAGCGTATATTTCATAACCTCAAGTACTTGAGGAAAATAATATAATTTTGATGATCTAATAATTATTTTTTTGCTTAATATATACATTAGTATGTAATGTTCTAGTATATGAAGTTAACATGATGTGGTCTAAATTAATTTCTTTTTGTTAACAATTTCTCTTGTGATGTAGATATATGCTTCTGAATATCTTTTTAAAAAATTATTAAACTTCTCAAGAGTTAGAGAATTGTCACGATTTGTTATTTTGATGCTCAAGATAAAAGAAAGACTTTATTTATCAATGCTACTTATGTGATTTAGATGGTCAAGAAGTTGGCTTCAAAATAGTTATTACTATATAAACATTGCCCTTTTGTTTTACTAATTTACTATTTCTTAATATTTAAGTATTTTTCGACGAAGAAATGTTTATATGACTTGTAATAACGTCAGTTGAAGTTTGTATTAGTTTACTTTTTATTTTAGTCTAAATTCATTTGTTTTTTTTTTAACAATTTCTCTTGTGATGTAGATATATGCTTTTGAACATCTTTTTCCAAAATTATTAAACTTCCAAGAGTTAGAGAATTGTCATGATTTATTTTCTGATGTCCAAGACAAAAGAAGGGCTTTATTTATCAATGCAACTTACGTGATTTAGATTATTAGGAAGTTTGCTTCAAAATAGTTATTACTATATAAACATTGCCCTTTGTTTTACTTATTTATTATTTCTTAATATTTCAGTATTTTCGACGAAGAGAAAATCATATGACTTGTAATAACGTCAGTTGAAGTTTGTATTACTTTATAGTCTAAATTCATTTGTTTCTGTTAACAATTTTTCTTGTGATGTAGATATATATTTCTGAATATCTTTTTTCAAAATTAATAAACTTCTCAAGAGTTATCTAGACAATTGCCATTATTTGTTTTGTCGATGCTCGATAAAAAAGAATGAATTTATTTATCAATGTTAATTATGTGATTTATATTGTCAGGAAGTTAGCTCCAAAATAGTTATTACTATGTAAATATTGCCCTTTTGTTTTACTAATTTACTATTTCTTAATTTGTATTATTTCTTAATAGCTAATTTTTATGAGATTAATCGTGATATAATAAAAAAAAATCTTAGTATATACATTAGTATGTAATGTTCCAATATATGAAGTTAACATGATGTAGTCTAAATTCATTTCTTTTTTTAAATAATTTCTCTTATGATGTAGATATATGCTTCTGAATATCTTTTTAAAAAATTATTAAACTTCACAAGAGTTAGAGAATTGTCACGATTTATCTCATAAAATTAGCTAATTATCCAACCTTATTATTCAATTCTTCACTTAAATTTTATGAATTGATAATCACGTGCAACATCGAAAAATTAATATATATATATTGTAAATTAATTATCATTTTTTACTTCTAATCTTTTTTATAGTTTTCTCTTGTATTTTCTTTGCCTTTGTGTTTGCTAATTACTATTTTATATTTATATTTCTTTGCTTCAGATCTTATCTTGCAATTGTGAACTCTTCCCTTCTCCATCGCATCATCAGGTACATAATAGATATGATTGTCATATCATTGGAATTATGCTTAGTCATGAAGAAGGTAAATATACATTAGGCCAATTCACTAGGAATCTTTTTAGTTTGTTAAGATATGTCTCATTAGGAAATATAGAGAACTTGCATTGTTTGAGATCCATAAATTAGTAGTAAATACTAGATTGAAATGTGCCCAAAAAGAGTGAAATGAATAGTGAGAATGCATATGCCGACTCTTCGAAGCATGTAATTGAGGTATGGTTGGGATGAGATTAAAAAGAGTAATAGAAGTAGATGGATCGTTGTAGCCGATAAGTAACTATCACTACCCAACCCACCGGATCGTGCGGGCACCCATTCTAATACCTAAGTAGGAGAACCCTTATATCCCAATAGTTAAAACATGCAGAAAATTTAGAAGAAACAGAGGTAAAAGATAAAATATGATTTTATAAATACTAACTTTAAACGCTCCTTTAGTTAAAACTTGTAAAGCATTTTAACAACTCCCAAGGATCTAGTCTAAACAGGTATAAGAGCTACAAAGAGTGCATCTGGACAAGATAATTAAAGATAAAGCTCCCACAGTGCGGAAGGAAGAATAAAAGTTGCTGGAGCGTTCTTCGTCTTCACCTAATGAAACGTCACTAATGCTGCATCCAGTCTATGTCAAAAGACATAGCAAGGGTAGTATCAGTACAAACACACGTATTGGTAGGCATCATCGGTCAACCCGACGCCCACCACATCACATAAGAAACCAACTAGTAAGATCATGAAATAAACCACTCGCTTCTCCACCTTTACTCGCTTTTGGAAAACACACCCAATATACACTAGCACCCTAATTACTAACCCCCTTGTCAATCAACCCACTTACCGGATTCTTGATCATGGCTTAACCATTCTATAACAGGTAGAAAATCCCCAATACAACCACTGACATTCCCACTAACCGTTCAGGTCTTACCCTTACTTCATCGTCACACTAACCAACCATGGTCACATGGTACATTAAATCAAGCTTCCTTAACACTAAACCCAATCTCTTTCCCCCAAGGTGAAATCCACCTAAGCACGTTCTACCCTATACGCTATCTCTCCTTCTTGTTATTTTACATCACACGAACAATCGTTATTACCTACTACTTGCCCCTAAAATACTTAACCCTTCCACTATACTCATCAGGTCCAACATGTATAAGTCAATGAACAATATAATCACATGTATAACGGACACATACAATATTATCAACATAAAGAACCAACAACGCATTTAACATTTAATATCACATCATTGGTCCTCTCATGGAACCCAAACCCAAACAATTAGTTATGTCAGAACGTGGCAACCAATCCAAGTTAGTTATGCCGGAACATGGCAACCGATACAAGTTAGTTATGTTGGAACGTGCCAATCGATCCAAGTTAGTTATGCTGGAACGTGGAAATCGATCCCTTCAACACGTCACAATCACACACACAAGTATATCCTCAAGATCATACGTTTAAGTCATAATTTCATGTTAATTATAATTCACTCATCTTATTCGCAACCAGTGAGATAAACAATGCAACATTATCTACATACGTTAATTTATCATGCTTAGCCCTAGTTCAGCATCTAAGGCTCCTTGCTAGAGTTTAATCACAATTTATATAATTCCTCCATTAATCACCCCAATTTACGATCTAGCATGCATTCATAATTCTAGTTCCATTATGATTCCATATTCTTATTCTTGAAACAATCCTATCTAAGATAGCAATTCTAGAAGCCCTAACAAGCCATCAATCTCTCTTTTCAAGGCGTAAACCCAATTACTTTGATTTTTATGAATTACCTAAGGAATTTACTCGGTGCACGAAGGTATACACATAAACCTACCATTGATTCACATATATTACGTGGTAAGCACAAATTTATAACTACTCAATTCATAAAACCTAGCCTACCTGGGCACCAAGCAGTTGCACAGAGTTTTAGGCTTCGAATCCTGTTTCTGAAATTCATGACGGTGATCTTGACCAAGAATTCACAATCCATCGACATCTTCAGGCTAGAAATCTTTCTCTCCTTTCTTTCCAAGCTTGCAGTAGCTTTTTGGGGGTTTCTAAGGTGTTTTACGACTTATTTAACTATTTTAGGGAGATGCAGAAAATAGAATTTCTCGCAATTTACGTTATGTCTCGCCTATCCCGCCCTAGCGGCATCTGGCTTGCTATGGTGGTACAAAGGCTCAGATTTTTCTGGATTTTTGCTTCATCTAAACAACGACAGTTCGGGTCGTTACAGTAACTGCTAACAAACGGGTATACAAATATTATAAGTTTTCTCATCTATACTCTACTGTTACATGCTATAGGGTTTGACCAAATGATAGCACAAGATTTCACTAGACAATAAAGTAAAGCTTAATGTTGACCAAACAACATGATCTGAACTTAGGTGTTTGGGCCAGTAATCTCAAATTGGGGTTTGGACTATCATCACATATATACATAGCATATGCATAATCATAAACAAGGATTGTGCAAATTGTCTTTAGAAAATTTCACCACTTTAGTCAGCTGCACTCATAGTGTTGCCAAATCAGTTGGATTATTTCAACCATTTGTATTAAGTTCTAGCTTGTTTGTGAATATGGATTGATTATATTATATTTCGTAATACTATTATATGTAAACAATTTAGTTAATATTATCATATAAAATTTACACATGAAGGATTCATAATTTTGAATCAAACAAAGAAAGTTGTACATGCAATTATCTATTACAAATAACTATGATTTTTTCAAGTGTACCCCGTTAAATTGACAACGATACATTATTCATCTTAAAGAAGCCATATGTTAATCAATATTTCTACATTATGAAATATAATTTTTATTCGGAAACAACATCTTGATATGTATGTGGATATAAGAAGGAGGAGACTATAGTTTGTTAAAAATAAGACACAAAGTTTAAGATATGAAACATTTACAAACATAATCAACGTTACTTATGTTTACATGTAAACTATATGTTATTGAATTATTAAAAAATAAGGAAAGTGCCACACTGAGTATAAGATATATGAGGACTACATAAGAAAAATGTTATACCAATTCAATTGACTGTATATAGCTACAAACAATTACCCTTTCCTAAATTGTCACTTAATAATTACTTACATGTTTTAGCATCATCTATATCATTTTAAAAAATTGTACTAATCAACATGGAACACACATGCAACGCACGTATACAGAAACTAGTAAATCATAGGCAAAAATGTTGAAAGTGGTACCTCAAAAGCTGGAGATTAGTTCCACCTTCTGTTGTATCAATATACAACTTAAAATTAGGATTAAGTTCAGATAGATAAATCTACAATGTTGGGCAGAATCTGATAAGTTAGTTGCTATAATTTAGGCTTTAGTTATTGGAAATAATGTTAGCTTATTTTACTCCTTTTCTTTAGATTTTTAAGTTATGAATTAATGTATTTGCAGTCATTATTTCAATAAAGTAATGAACTTAACCTTGTTATCTTTTTCTTTTCTTTCTTTGTCAATATATGATAATCTTGTACAAATTTATATCCGAGCATTGGCATCTTGAGGGACTTGTGATAAGAGAGTGAACGATATTATAAGCCATTCTTTGAACTATCATCTTAAATAGTTTATACAAAATGAATTTTGCAAGAAGCTTCTTAACTCCACTAGTCGTCAATGGTGAAAATTATTAAGCTTAGGAAATTAGAATGATGGTTTATCTTAAAGCATTGGATCTCTGAGAAACAGTAGAAGAGGATTATCAAGTAACTCCTCTCGGTGATAATCCAACAATGAATCTGATGAAAAATCACAAGGAGAATAAGACAAGGAAAGCCTAAGCCAAAGCTTGTCTATTCTTTGCAGTATCCCCTTCAATTCTTACTAAAATTATGCAAATGAAGTCTACTGCAGAAATTTAAGAGTATCTCAAAAAATAATACGAAGGAAATGAAAGAGTGCAGAATATGCAAGTGATGAATTTGATTCGAGAATTTGAAATGAAGAGAATAAAAGAATCATAAACTATAAAAGATTATGCAAACCAACTACTCGACTTGGCCAACAAGGTGAGAATGTTTGGTAAGGATTTTAGTGATGAAAGAATTGTTCAAAATATTTTTGTTACACTTCCTGAGAAATATGAAGCCATAATTTCTTCTTTAGAGAATTCTAAAGATCTGTCAAGTGTTACCTTGGAAGAACTTGTTAAAGCTTTGCAGACATTGGAGCAAAGGAGAATAATGAGGAAAGAAGGTTCTGTTGAAGGTGATTTTCAAGATAATTCATAGAACAATGAGTCAAACAAAGGAAGGAAAAAGATCAAGAAGCAAAGGCTTAGCAATAATTACAACAACCAGGGAGGATGTCAACCTCCCTGCCCTTATTGCAAAAAGACAAACCACTCTCAATAAAAGTGTTTGTGGAGACCAGATGTCAAGTGTAAAATGTGGTCAACTAGTCCATATGTAGAGGGTATGCAAGTCACAATCACAACAAGAAGAAGCTAAGGCTGTTGTAAATCAACATCAAGAAGAGCAATTATTTGTAACAACTTGTTTTGCTAGCAAAATCACTTCTGAATGTTGGTTAATTGATAGCGGATGCACAAATCATATGACCAGTGACCAACAAATCTTAAAAGATCTACATAGATCTTTTATTTCCAAAGGAAAATTTGAAATGGAGAATATTTGAATTCGAGAGGCGGAGGAACTGTTGCAATTGAAAGCCTTACAAGTTTGAAACTTATAGTTGATGTTCTTTTTGTTCTTGATCTTGATCAAAACCTCCTAAGTGTTGGACAACTACTTATAAATGGTTTGGAAGTGTTTCTTGAAGAAAAAGCACGTGTCATCAAGGATGTTGATAATAAGGAGATGTTCAAGGTCAAGATGAAAGGAAATTTTTTTGCCTTGACCCTCTTGGACAAGGAGCAAGCAACACCTATCTAGTTGGAAAATAACTCATAATTATGGCACAAAAAACTCAGACATTTTCATCATGATGCTATACTCTTCATGCAAGAAAATCAACTCGCAAAAGGTCTTCCAAGCCTTGAAAAGAACCTTCCTGCTTGTAAAGATTGTTAGTATGGGAAGAAAACAAGGTTGCATTTTCAGAATCCATCGTGGAGGGCAAAGCAGAAGCTACAACTTATTCACACGGATGTAGTCAGACCTTATAAAAAACCATCTTTAGAGGGTAGTAAGTACAATATTTCCTTTATTGATGATTGTATCAAATATTCTTAAATTTATTTTTTGAACTATAAATCTATGGGCGGTGATGTATTCAAGAAATACAAGGATTTTGTGCAAAATTAGAGTGGTTGCATAATTCAGGTGATAAGAATATATAATGGAACCTTCAGAAAAATTCAACAAGATTTGCAATGAAGCATGAATTGAGCATCAGCTTATAGCACCCTATACTCCCCAACAAAATGGAGTAGTGGAAAGAAAAATAGGACTCTAATGGAGATGACAAGGTGTTTTCTCCATGAAAGGACTGCCAAAGAAATTTTGGGTTGAAGCTGCAAATATTGTAGTATTTCTGCTAAACAGATTGCCAACTAAGGCCTTGCAAAAGAAGACACCATTTGAGGCTTGGTTTGGTTACAAACCTTTGCTAACTAATTTGAAAATATTTGGTTGTCTTTGTTTTTCCTACATACCTCAGGTTAAAAGAGATAAGTTGAATAAGATGGCTAAACCTTGAATTTTTGTAGGATACAACAGTCTCTCAAAAGCTTATAGGATCTATCAACCTCAAAATGACAAAATCATTTTTAAAAGGGATGTCAAGTTTGTGTAAAATGACACTTGGAGCTCACAAGATAATGAAAAGCAAAAAAATCTAAAATTTCTAGAAAAAGATGTTCATAATGTATCTGTTAAAGGAAAAACAAAACTTTTTGATATATATCAAAGGTGTAATGTTGTAATTTTAGAACTACGAGCATTTATGGAGGCTACTAAAGATGAGAAATGGAGATATGCAATGCAGGAGGAGCTCAAAATGATACAAAAGAACAACACATATGAGCTGGTTTACAGACCATTGCACAAGAAGTCTATTGGATCAAGTGGCTTTATTGAACCAAGCTCAATCTTGATTGTTCCACAAACAAGTATAAGGCTAGGATGGTTGCAAAAGGGTACCGCACAAATGTTTGGAGTAGATTTTTCAGAAACTTTTGCTCCTGCTGCCTGTTTGGATACGATAACTATGTTGTTAGCTTTTGTAGGTCAATGGGGATGGAAGATACACCAACTTGATATGAAATGACCTTTCCTGAATGTCTACCTCGAAGAAGAAATTTTTGTAGAACAACCTGAAGGTTTTTCTATCAAAGGCAAAAAAGACAAAGTGTACCTTCTAAAGAAGGCATTGTATGGCTTAAAACAAGCTCCTAGAGCTTGGTATAGTAGAATTGATGCTCATCTTCTGGCTTCGGCTTCCAAAAAGTTTCAATGAGTCTACACTCTATATTAGAAAAGCAGGTTATGATTTAACCATTGTTTCTTTATATGTAGATGACTTTCTAGTTATAGGTAGGAATTTGGACTTGATCAACTTGTTCAAGACTAAAATGATGGAAGCTTTTGAGATGACAGACCTTGCTATAATGTTTTATTTTCTTGGAATGGAAATTCAGTAAAAAGGACACGAGATCTTCATATGCCAGCAGAAATATGCTTAAGAAATTCCCATAAAGTTCAAAATGGAAGAATGCAAGTCTACAACAACTCATATGAATCAAAAGGAGAAGTTTTGCAAAGAAGATGGAGCTGAAAAGGTTGATGAAGAAATTTATAGGAGCCTGATAGGTTTGCTAATGTACTTGACTGCAACGAGACCAAATATTCTTTATGTTGTGAATTTACTTTTAAGATATACGCATTGCAGCTATATGTGTGATTAGATATGTTAAAGGTACTACCAATTTTGGCATAATGTTCAAAAAAGCATCAGACTTTCAGTTTCTTGGATTTTCTGATAGTGATTGGGCTTGGGCAGGTAGATCAGATGATATGAAAAGCACCTCAAGTTACTATTCTAGTTTTGGTTCTGGAATTTTCTGTTGGTGTTGAAAGAAGCAAGATATTGTGGCTCAATCTACAGATGAAGCAGAGTACATTGCAGTTGCATCAGTTGTGAATCAAGCCCTTAGGATTCAGGAGCTACTGGCAGATTTGTACATGGAGAAAAAAGAGTATTGAAATCTTTGTTGATAATCAAGCTACAATTTCAATTGCA
This sequence comes from Solanum acaule, assembly GCA_036250505.1. Classification (NCBI taxonomy): domain Eukaryota; kingdom Viridiplantae; phylum Streptophyta; class Magnoliopsida; order Solanales; family Solanaceae; genus Solanum; species Solanum acaule. The sequence continues at coordinate 9,169 of JAJOOR010037371.1, read as the reverse complement.
AATAATCTCGTTTCACATGCAGACAAAACATTTCAAGATCAAGCTTTATTTCTTGAGGAAGGTACAAAAGAATGGAGACATACACTTAGTGCACTGCAAAACAGATTTTCAGTTGATATTTTAACTTAGGCCTTACCTAGAGCAAGATTTGAGTTTCTCAAAAAAGGACTTGGGGTTGTTGCTCTTGAGTCAAGGAGGAGTGTTGAAAGTGGTGCCTCAAAAGCTGGAGATTAGTTCCACCTTCTGTTTTATCAATATACAACTTATAAAAGTAGGATTGAGTTCTGATAAATAAGGTTGTAGTGTTGGGAGGAATCTGATTAGTTAGTTGCTATATTTTAGGCTTTAGTTATTTGAGATAATATTAGGTTATTTTACTCCTTTTCTTTAGTTTTCTAAGTGATGAATTCATGTATTTATATTGCAGTCATTATTTCAATAAAATAATGCAACTTAACCTTGTTATCTTTCTATTTCATTCTTTGTCAATATTTATTAATTCCCTACTAAATGTGTTTCAGGAAAAGAAGTTCTGCATGTACAACATAATTTAGCAGCAACCAGGAGTTTCCAAGGAAGCCAAAGCCCTCTTAAGAATGGACAAGTTACAAATCCGTAATCTCAGGTTCACATATCTTTGTTTCAATTGAGGAAACCAATAGAGATTCTTATGATATGAAGGATAAAGGAAACCCCTTGAAGGAAAGGAGCAGAAACCTAATCTCTGAGCTTTGTCGACGAAGATGAGGAAGAAGATGGTGAAGTGGCCTCTGAAACTTTCCTAAAAGGAGACTTCGGGTCGTTTAATGTGGACTGATTACATCTCTGCTTTTTGTCTTTATTGTTTCTAGTTATTGGACCAGACCACTTTATTTTGTATCTTTTCTTTCTCAATAAAGGGCTTGTTGGTCCACCTTTAACCCCAAAAAAATAATAGCAAACTGGAGGATGGAGAAAGAATACTCCGACAACTCCAAAGAGAGTATAAAAAATAATTAAGTTTACCAACACAATAGATTGAGCACAATTTCTATGAAGTCAACATTGAAATTTGTAGGATGAGCTACATATATAGGTTCAACCAATAAACAAAAACAAATAGTACTTAATAAAAAAAGAGTGTGGCTTTGGACCACCTAAAACCAATAAGCAAAGTCATGGCAATTTCATATCCGTTCACATTTCTTCGAAATTGAATCTAACATTGGGTGATTCTCGATGGAATTGTTTTATCGCATCCATCATCTATGTACCCCGATGAAACTGCCCACTACTCCAAATGAAGATTTCCTCAAGTAATGGTGCAGATGCCAATATAAACTTCATGAATTCTATTTCCATCTAAAAACCAATAAAATAACACATTTCCACACTTTAAAGCAGGTTCATAGCACCACACGGGATTGCTTTGGCTCGTAAGAATTGTATAATAGGTTCCACCACAATGCCTACTGCTTCCTGCAAAAAAATTGGTAACAGTTAGGCGGATTCAGATGAAGAAAGCATATCAATATGTTTAATGAGAAAGTAGGATGGTGCTTCCACATTCAATTGTAAGTTCTTGTAATTTAGGGCAGCTTGTAATCTAGTAAACTGCACTAGAAACCTCCTCAACATTTCTGAAAGACATGTCCGAAATACATAGAGATTTGACATTGTTTAGAGCAGCCGGGGGATTATCTGGTATACCTCCCATGGTCAAGTACTAGAAGCAAGTAAAAAAAATTGGTTAAAGATACATCATATGATTATGATAAGTACCAACTATCATAAGTAATATTATCACAAATGTACATTACCTCTAATGATGAACCGCCTAGTTCAAGTTCCTCCAGGGAAGGCATGAAATAGAAGAACTTTGTAAGATTAGAACAAAAAGTTGATGCATCCATCAAAATTCGATTGAGACACACAGCAACGGTTCTAAGCATAGGGACATTCTTGAAGCAAATGGACTTCGATGTTCCAAGAAAGTCAAAGCATTTGAGATTAGGGGCATCAATTTCAAGAACGTCAAATGCGGTGCACCTAGTCAACATTAAACTTTCAAGCAATGGGCATTTGGTTATGAGATTCCTGAATATTGTTGGATCAAAGATGACACGTTGAAGATTAATACTAATAAGCTTTGCGAACCCTTTGAAATTAGGTGGAGGGTGGAAGAAGCACATATCAAGTTCCAGATGTCTTAGTTGCTGAAATGTGAAAAGATAAGAAGGTAAATGATATTTGTTGCCTGAGAATATTTGGAGAGTGAGTTCCTGGACATTTTTATTTGACAAGAAGAGCATCCAATTATCAATAGCACAATCACATATCAAATTAGGACATAGGAGAGTAAGCTTTAGTATTGGTCCTTGATGCAGTTGTAGGACTTGGTAAATGATTTTCTTGAAAAACTCAGTACGAAAATCAAGTTCTGCACGAGTTACCATTTGTACCTCCAGTCTTTTGACAAGATACTGGTCTTTACTGCATCTTTCAAAGGCAAGCTTCCTAGAATTTTATCCAGGACATTACAGGGCAAATTGCTAATTGTAGCACTCATCATGGTTATATACACATTTTGTAGACAACTCTAAAATATCAGATCTGAAAAAAAGAAATATCCAAATTCTCATAAATACATATTCCAACAATGTATGCATAGTTTTATATAACTACTAGTTCAAAATTTTCAATCGCATAGAAATTTATCATTTTTTCAATGTCTAAGGGAAAAAATAAAAATGAATGAGAGAGTACCAGGAAAATGTTTATTGGAGACAACAATGGTGAAAACATGGATTTAAAAGGATATTTTACCCAAATACAACGTACATTTTTTTTTTGGCAAGGCGGAACAAGGAAGCTACTTTCGTTTACAGAAAAAATTCTTGTAAAAAGCTATTCTTGCAATCGGCAAAACCTATACTAGAGCAATTAGCTCATGCTCTATCTTTGTAATGTCAGACATCTATTTCCATTTCAACAAAATGATTTTATAGAAATATATATACTTAACATATGAGATATCTACTATGACAATTTTTTTAAAACAAATATCAACTCCAATAAGTATATGAATTATGCATAGATCGGAAGTAAGCAGAAATAGGCTCCAAAAAGTCCTTGGGAGTTCCGCCCATAGGGCTTTTGTCTAGTGGGAAATGTGTTGCTTATGTTGTGTGGAAACAAAGTTGAGTTCAGAGTCTTACTTGTAGTATAGCATCCTCTACTTCTCCGTCTCTCCGTTTCATTTTTCTCTGGATGCTCGGTGTTTCATTCTTCTCTCTTAAATATCAAACTTTAGAATTTGAAATCAATGATTTAATGTTAAAAATTATGAAATAATAACTGAGTAATGAAGGGTTGGAGTAAAAATCACTTACTCAAAAGTATAATTTCGAAAAGTCTCATTGAAATCACATAAACCAAGTTCTTAGAGTTCAAAAATATATAGAGGAATGGGGGAAGTAATATATATTTTAGGAAATAAGAATCTGCCCAGGTCAGTTACTCCGCGTGATCGCGACTCAGTCCATGTGATCGCAAAGAGGAGAATAACTCAACTCATATTTTACTTGCGCGACCGCAACACAGTTTTCACATTTTAATGCCTAGTATGCTTATACCTATGCAATCCAGGCGGGCCTCACGTGAATGCAATGCACAACAAATATAACTTACACGATCACAGAAGAAGATCCCATGACCGTGATGAACAACTCACAAGGCATCAGAAACAATAGCAACAACAACACACTAAGGACAAAATTCTCTGAACGGATCCTCGGGATTCATTTGGAATCTTGTGCACACAAACAAAATATACTACCCCACTAGATTGAATGTTCCAAAATCAATGGAACTAGGGGTGTACAAAACCGAACCAAAAACCAAACCAAATCGCAAACCGAGTTAAACCCAAAAAAAAAGCGACTAGTTTTGGTTTGACTTGGTTTGGTGTTGAAAAAAAAACCCGACTATATTTGGATTGGTTTGGTTTTAACTAAAAAAAAACAACCCGAGACCAAACCAACCCGGCATTATATATATACTTTTAAAATTTTATTTTATACATAAAATATTTTACTTTGATATAATTTTTAAATATTTCTTATACTTTCTCATAGTTTTTATCTTTTAATATATTATTTCAAGTTTGAAATTTAGAATTCAGAATGATCCAATAAAGATTATAGTCCACAGATGTTGGTAATTATAATAAAGCTTAAATCAAAATCAAATTAATACTAATAAAAAAAGAAAATCAATTCAACACTAAGAATGACAATAATATTGAATATTTGTTCTTTAGTTTTACATTGGTTTAGACAATTAAAATATATAATCTAATTTTAATTTCCTTTAATACTTAATCATGTAACTAATACTCCTTATTAAAATTATTTTAGCATGATTTAGTACTTTTATATTATGATCATTTAGTATTTATTTTACACGATTTTATTATTATTATTTTCCTTGGATATTTTAGTGTCATTAATCAAATCATATTTTGTGTTATTTTTTTAAGAAACACCTTAGATAGTTGTATTTTGGTAGGACTAAAGAAATATTTGAAGTACAAATAAATTATATGTTTGTATGAATACTTTACCGGAAACACCCAAAAAAACCCGAGGTTGAAAAATCTGAGTTTTATTGGTTTGGTTTGGTTTATAAATTTAAAATTCCGACACAAATGGTTTGATTTGATATTTGAAAAATCTAAACCAACCCGGTCATGTACACCCCTAAATAATCAAAATAGAGATTCGAGGTTTCCTTAACTCAGGACCCGTTAAACCCACAACTAACTAACTTTCATCAAAAAGATTAAAATATCCTCAGAACCCTTAGAAATTCAACCAAGGCCTTACCTAGGCATAAAATTACCTCCTGAATCCAACGAAATCGACGAAAATCCAATTCAAGCGTTCAAACTCTGAATGTTGACCAATTTCAAACCTTGGTCTAAATTCGTTCAATAACTCAACTCACGGATTCGAGTTGACATAAAGACCTAGGAACTAGAAACGAAAACTCCCCTAGACAAAATTCTTCATTTTAGAGCCAATGGGCATGACAAAAATGTCATTCATAGACTCGTAGCTCTAGATGTTAACTAAGTCAGCTCTAGATGTTAACTAAGTCACATATATGAACTTGAAAACTTCCAAAACACCAAAACTTCCGAAAAATGTCAACTCTTTTATCATGTGACAAAACTCACCTCATAAACTAATCAAACTTGACTCGGGGCAACTACATGGAGGGGTAAAACAATAATATTTTCTAGAATTTTCAAAAATGACCCTCAGAGCTATTACATTATACACCATTGAAAACCATGTTCTCCTCAAACATAAAATAAAGGAGAGTAACTGAAGCTTTGAAAAATTATGGATATCTGACACACATATCAAAATCCATTTTTCAAGTATCCTCCTCGATCGGGCGCTGCTTCCATTTAACTTTCATAAAAGAAATTTCCTTATTCCTTAGCTTTCAAACTTGCCTATCCAAAATTGATATAGGCTCCTCCTCAATGTTAAGTCTGGATCCGAAATCACCGAATCAAGTGAAACCACATGGGTCTCATTGGGTACATACTTCCAAAGCATAGAGACATGAAAACAAGATAAACAATGGACAAGCTAGGTGGCAAGGCCAATTGATTGGCCAAGTCTCTAATCCGCTCCAATATCTCAAACGGGCCAATGAACCTAGGGTTAAGCTTCCCCTTCTTTCCAAACTTCATCACACCCTTCAAGGGTGATACCTTAAGCCATACATGATCACCATCTATAAACTCTTATGCTCAAACTCTCCTATTAGCATAAATCTTCTACCTACTCTAGGTTGTCAAAAGCTACTTTGTCAGACTAACCTGCTCCATAGCATCTGTAAGAAAATCAGTATCCAAGGTACTCACCTAAATGACATCGAATCGACTAATCGGAGATCTACATACCTTACCATACAATGCCTCATAAGGAGCCATTTAGATGCTAGAATTATAGCTATTGTTGTCATCATAATTTGCTAAGGGTAGATACTGATCCTAATGGTCACTAAAGTCAATCACACATGGTTGAAGCATGTCCTCCATTACATGAATCATCTACTTGGACTGTCCATCTATCTGAGGGTGAAAAGTTGTACTCATATCAAACTGAGTACCCTTCCCATGTTGTAATTCCCTCCAAAAGTGCGTGAAGAGAGAACCTCAGTCGAAAATAATAGATACCCCATGTAAATGAACTATCTAATTGAGGTAGACTTGAGCCAACTCCTCGACTTTATACTTCACCTGGACCGGAATAAAGTGGGCGGCCGTAGTCAATTTGTCAACAATCACACAAATGGAATCATAACCACCCATGGTGGTAAGCAATCCCACCACGAAATCTAAAGTGATACGCTCCCACTTCCATGTAGAAATGGGCATCCTCTAAGACATACCACCATGTCACTATTTCTTACACTTGACCTGTTGGCAAGTCAAAGACTTGGCCAAAAACTCAACTATGCCCTTCTTCATACCACACCATCAATAATGTTGACTCAAGACATTGTACATTTTGGATGCTCCAACATCAATCTAATCAAATCACCCACCTTAGGCACACAAATATTTCCTCATATTCTCAATGCACCCTCATTGTCAAGTATTGGTTCATTAGCTTCCCCTGTCATCTCTTTGTCTCGAATGATATACTTTTTTTCATTCTCAGATTGCCTCTCTCTAATTTGCTTAATAATAACTCTTTTACTCTTATCTGAGAGATTTTCTAACAGAAAATCATCACTATGGGCTATGTGATGATATACCATGTCTCCCATGCTGCTAGAACTGTGTTATACCTTGCCGGAGTAAAATACATCATCAATTAAGTGGATTGACTAAGCTATGCTTAAAATAATAAGAAATCATCTAAAAAGTATGACCCTAACACAAAATTTAAGGAATTTTTGTAATTTGGAAAATAGTAGGGATATGATGTAATTAACTCTTAATACTATATGATTTATTTAAAATTTCCAAATAACCCTTACACCTGCATTGTTTTATAAAAGGAAAAATAACAATTTTGGTTCTTCAGTTATGATGTTATTCCAATTTTGATCCTCCTAATATTCAGCTAAGTACATTTAACTTTTAATTAATATATAATCTATGTGTATATTTGGTCCTTAAAAATAACGGAAGTTGAGTGCTTAACAAAAATATCAAAAAATTGAAAAATGACCAAAACGAACGTTGAACTATTGGAAATAGAAGAAAAATATCATCATTTTGGTTTTTGGTCCAACAATACCCTTGAATTTTTTTTTATTATTATTGAGATAGGAGTTGGATCAACTCAATTATATTGCAAATAGATTATGACCCGACGAGTTTAACAACTCACAATTTTAGGATCTTTTTTTTTTTTTTTTGGGGATAACTATAGTGTCTGAGCGAACTTGACACACATTGACTAATTTCATCTACCTTCCACCAGCAATAAATGTCAAGTTAACTCTGTCGACCAAAGGCTTAGACAGATGGAAAGACAGCTAGTATTTTCATCTTAGCCCACCTCATTGACCACTTCAAAAAAATTCGGATCCTGAGTAGTTGCATTATAATCTATGTAGGATAATACTACTAAAAACCATCATACATACGTACGAAGCTCTCTTAGAGCCAAGGAGGATAGAAGTAAAAGATGCTGGGAGTTTCAGTCAAGAGCTCAATCCTCCAATGAAGAGAATCTACTGCCTTGCCCAGATCATGGGAGTTTCATGATGCCAACTTCTAGACTAAAAACTTAGAGATAATTTTTTTGATCTTATAGAAACTCAGGAAAAGATGGAACTTTAATATAGAATAGACTTTGCACAATCAAGAAAAATATCGCCAAAATGTAAACAACAAAAGAAGAGCCAGACTGGGATTCAGAGATGAACGAATGGATTTAGGGGAGGGGTGGGGGGTGGGGCTCAAAAGAATGTGCAGATACTACTTATCATACATTGTTGCAGAGATATGTAGTTGATTGATAATTTGTTTCCTAGTTTTTCAGAGGCCATTTTCACTGTTAATGTTCCAGCTATTAGACTCCACCTCAACAAAAGGTTACCCCATTTATTCAGTTTATATGGACAAAAACTACTGTTATTTTAAGTTGATTTGAAGTTTTGATGATTTAACAAACTTGCAAATCTAACAAGGGACATGGTAGATGATAGACTGCGTACACGAAAAAGTCAAAAGATAGATGTGTAAAAGTTGTCACATCTGACATGATTGATGCACAACTTTTTAGAGTAGCAGGCTCTAAGCCAATTGCCTGGTCCGAAGGTTTTGCGTCCATTTGAATATAATCTCTTCTACAAAGACACAACTTAAGATTTGGCAAACAAAGTTTTGAATTTTTGAAAATACATAAGCTCAAAAAGAAGAAGTCATCTTCAAGGAAGAGCTTTGTTCATACTTAACAAAGACCTGATGAAATACTGAAGCGTCGTTGTTGTATTTTTTAGCTTTGTGACTTATGTTCTTATATTGTAAATCTACTCCTAAGTTAAAAAGGATAGTAGATCGGTTTCTTGTCTAAGTCTTTAGTTTGAGTCGTATTAACTAGAGTTAGTTGGTCGAATCATTTATGTTATAGTCAAGCCTTTTTACGTCATTGTTTTGATGTTCTTTTGGGTAGAGTTGCTAGATCGGTTTCTTGTCTAAGTCTTTAGTTTGAGTCGTATTAACTAGAGTTAGTTGGTCGAATCATTTATGTTATAGTCAAGCCTTTTTACGTCATTGTTTTGATGTTCTTTTGGGTAGAGTTGCTAGATCGGTTTCTTGTCTAAGTCTTTAGTTTGAGTCGTATTAACTAGAGTTAGTTGGTCGAATCATTTATGTTATAGTCAAGCCTTTTTACGTCATTGTTTTGATGTTCTTTTGGGTAGAGTTGCTAGATCGGTTTCTTGTCTAAGTCTTTAGTTTGAGTCGTATTAACTAGAGTTAGTTGGTCGAATCATTTATGTTATAGTCAAGCCTTTTTACGTCATTGTTTTGATGTTCTTTTGGGTAGAGTTGCTAGATCGGTTTCTTGTCTAAGTCTTTAGTTTGAGTCGTATTAACTAGAGTTAGTTGGTCGAATCATTTATGTTATAGTCAAGCCTTTTTACGTCATTG
>JAJOOR010037370.1:0-12749 GCA_036250505.1 Solanum acaule | reverse complement strand
CCCCCCCCCCCCCCCCCCCCCCCCCCCCCCCCCCCCCCCCCCCCCCCCCCCCCCCCCCCCCCCCCCCCCCCCCCCCCCCCCCCCCCGGGAGAGTGTAGTGTAGAGAGTAGAGGACTAACCTTTTTTGTTAATATTATTTTATTACGAAACTCAAAATCAAGTCAATCATATGTGCCTATATATTAAGTAACTTCAATTATTTACAGAAAAAGACCTAAAATAACCCTGAACTATGTGATTTGGTACAATATTGCCTTTCATCCACCTTATAAGTGCGGGCCATTAGAAATAAGAGTATTTTGAGCGAAAATGTTGATGTTAGTGATATTTGGGGGCTGAAAGATGGATCGAAGATAATTTTGTACCAATTCAAATAGTTGAGACATATTTGTAGACATTGAAATTTTGTGGGACTCTACAAGACGTGTTCAATTCGAATTGGGACTCTAGAAGGTATGTTCAGTTTCAATTAGAATTTTTGGAGGCTACTCAACCACAAACCCTAGTTCATGCCTATATAAAGGTTACTAAATTCCGTTAAAAGTCATCTCGAATATTCTGCAAATTGATGGAATATTCATATAGAGGTCAAATCTAAATCATCCTAGTTCGAGAAATACGCTACTAACGTCTCTCGAATCATGGATAAATCTTAGGAGAGTAGAAACAAGGGAGGAACAAAATTGAACCCACAATCTTTATCAATAAAGTTACGTTTCTTCCTATTTTATTGTGATTGCAATTTATTTCGTATCACTTTAAAATTTGTTGCTAACAATTGGCACGCCCAATGGGACCAAATTTGCCCTTCATCTCTTCTCTCTTAAATCAAATTTGAAAATATGAAGCTGCAAAGGTGGAAGAATGAGTACTTCAAGCCTCATCTTTGAGTCTCATCAAGTCTACACTCCGACAAGCCTTGAAGCAGGGGGTATTTGTAGACATTGAAATTTTGTGGGACTCTACAAGATGTGTTCGATTCGAGTAGGGACACTGTAAATTGTGTTCAACTCAAATTAGGATTCTTGGAAGCTACTCACCCTAAACCCTAAACCCTAGTTCACGCCTATATAAAGGGTACACAATTCCCTTAAAAGGCATGTCAAAATATCTCATAAACTCTTGGGTATTTTTAAAGATCAAGATCTCGAATATTCCGCAAATTAATGGAATATTCATATAGAGGACAAATCTAAATCATCATAGTTCGAGAAATATACCACTAACGACCATCAAATCATGGATAAATCTTAGGAGAGTAGAATCAAGGGAGTAACAAAATTGTACCCACAATTTTTATCAATAAAGTTATGTTTTTTCTTTTTTATTGTGATTGCAATTTATTTTTCTGTCACTTTAAAATTTGTTGCAAACAAATTGGCACGCCCAGTGGGATCAAATCTGCCCTTCGTCTCTTTTCTCATAAATCAAATCTAAAAATCTGAAGTTGCAAAGGTGGAAGAATGAGTGCTTCAAGCCTCATTTTTGAGTTTCAATGAGTCTACACTCCGACAAGCCATGAAGCAGGGGCATTTGTAGACATTAAAATTTTGTGGGACTCTACAAGACGTGTTCAATTTTAATTGGAACTCTAGAAGGTGTGTTCAGTTTCAATTAGAATTCTTGGAGGCTACTCAACCACAAACTCTAGTTCATGCCTATATAAATGTTACTAAATTGCCTTAAAAGGCATCTTGAATATTCTGCAAATTGATGGAATATTCATATATAGGTCAAATCTAAATCATCCTAGTTCGAGAAATACGCACTAACGACCCTCGAATTATGGATAAATCTCAGGAGAGTAGAAACAAGGGAGGAAGAGAATTGAACCCGCAATCTTTATCAGTATAGTTATGTTTCTTCCTATTTTATTGTGATTGCAATTTATTTTCTATCACTTTAAAATTTGTTGCAAACAAATTCTGGCACACCTAGTGAGATAATCTCTACCTCTCATCTCAAATTTTCAAGCATCAAAGAATATCAAGATGACTTCCATGAAGAAAAACTCTCAATCAACTGCCTCTAAGGCCACTAGATCCAAATTCCCTACCGAAGTTGAAGGAATTTTTGATGTTACCTTTGGAAGTTTCAGAGTTGTTACGAGGAGCAAGGCTGTTACACTAGGACAAAAAACACTTCAAGTGTCGTCCGCATCAACTCTTGTTTTTGGGTCTTCGACTCCAAAAGGAGAAATTTCCTCCACAAATGCTTTAGAATGAAGAAGCAGTGTTGCTGAAAAGATCAAGAAGACATTGGCTCTACTTAATCAATCTGGTTCCAAGAATTCTACCACAACGGAGAACTATGATTCAACCAATGAATCATTTCCACATGCATCGCGTAACGTGAGTTCGCTGAAGATTAACTTACGTGACAATCCATGCTACTCTCCTACATCTCCAATGATCATGCAAACAATGGTGACTGTTGCTTCTTCTCCTGAGGAACAACTCGCAAATCTAACGAAGTTGGTTGAAGGATTGACAAAGCATGTACAACACCAAGATTCTCGAATCGATAAGGTGATGGATAGGATGAAAGAACTTTTAGATGGAGAAACGAGCCATGCGCTTGGAAAGGGTGTTGAAGTTCAAGAGGTCAAAGATCCTGCGAAGAAAACACTGTTTGTTAATACGATGCCAGTTTCTTCCGAAGGAATGATCCCACTCGATCGCTTTAAGGAGTTCATTGAAGGCACAATCAAAGATAAGTATGAGGTCTCCACCAAGTCTTCTTATATGTATGCCAAGCCATACACTGCGAGAATTGATAACTTCAAAATGCTTGCTGGTTATCAACCCCCCAAATTTCAACAATTTGAGGGTAAAGGAAATCCAAAACAACATGTTGCACTCTTTGAGAAGACATGTAATAATACTAGAACCTATGGAGACCATCTTGTCAAGCAGTTTGTCCGCTCTCTAAAGGGAAATGCCTTTGATTGGTACACGGATCTTGAGCCCAATTCTATTGATAGTTGGGAGCAACTAGAGCACGATTTTCTCAATCGCTTCTGTAGCACAAGGCGTACGGTGAGCATGGTAGAACTCACAAATACTCCCCAAAGAAAGGATGAACCGGTTATAGATTTCATAAATCGATGGAGGAACGCGAGCATAAATTGCAAGGATAGGCTTAGTGAAGCTTCTGCAATAGAAATGTGTAAGGAATGCACTGGGAGCTTCTTTACATCTTACAAGGAATAAAACCAAAATCCTTCGAAGATCTAGCTACTCGCTCTCATGATATGGAGTTGAGCATGTCCTCTACTGGAAAAGATATGATGTTTGTCCATGATCCTCGCCAAGGAAGGGACAAGCAGGAACCCAAGAGATGGAGCAAATTTGTGCCCAGAAATGACAACAAAGAATCCATGAACGTTAATGTGTCACCTGCGAAGTTCACCACGAATGAGGGTATGAAGCAAAATGTGAGAACGACTTTCCAAGCACGTTCAAATCAAAAGTCGACACTAAGGGAAATACAAGGGAAAAATATCCCTTCTTGGATTCTGACGTTTCTGAGGTTTTTGATGAGTTGCTCGAGCTAAAGCTCATTGACTTGCAAGAGATGAAGCGACCTGATGAAGATGAAGCTGGAAAAGCTAATGACCCAAATTATTGAAAGTATCATAGACTTGTGAGTCATCCTCTTGAAAAATGTTTTGTCTTCATGGATAAAGTGATGCGATTGGTTAACGAAAAGAAAATTGTCCTTCATGATGAGAAGGCTAGTTCTAACCAGATCTCTATCACGTTCGGCTCACTCAATTTGGTCCAAATATAGATCTCTGAAAAGCATGAAGAAGAGTCATTGGAGTAGGAAGTTGATATAGATGGTGATGGAGGTTAGATTCTTGTAACTAGACGAAGACGTAACAAGTCAAGCTTACGAAAAGAATCATCTGAGCAACCGATTAGAGGGAAAATGGTGAAGAAATTGGAGAAGTAGAAATCAATCAAACTCCCAAAGAGGGTAAAGGTAGAAGTGCATCACTACCGAAAACCCTGATGTCCTGTGACTCTAGAGGAATTCTTACCAAGTTCGTTTGACAGAAAATCTACTCAACACAATGTCGAGGCACATGTTTGAATGCTGATAAAGCATAAACAATGAAGGTGCCTCCTACTGACGAAGAAGGAACAACGAGTGAATCCTCACCAAAAGTGTCTCCTAGTGACGATGAAAAGACAATAAGGGAAATATCATCAATGATGTCTCTTTCACCTTTTGAAAAACCTATTAAACCTTCTTCCCAAGAAACACATGCATGTGATATAAAATCACTTTTTCAGATAATGATCTTCTATTTGGTGAAACACTACACAATTATCCTTTGTATATGGTGGGTCACGTGCTAGAAAAGAAGATAAATAGAATCTTAATAGATGAAGGATCTGGAGTCAACATTCTGCCTATCGACACATTGAAGGAACTCGGCATCACAACTGGAGAACTTAGTGAAAGTCGTTTGTTGATACAATGATTTAATCAAGAGGGACAGAGGTCTATAGGAGCTATTAAATTGGAAATCCACATGGAAGATTTGTGATCAAGCGCATGGATGCATGTGATCGACGCAAAGACTTCATACAATATAGTACTTGGCAGGCTATGGGTACATGAGAATAGAATTGTCTCATCTTCTTACTATCAATGTTTGAAGTATCTTGAAGGCGGGATTGAAAGGAAGATTTCAATATTTGAAGTATCCTGAAGGTGGGATTGAAAGGAAGATAGTTGTAGATGATAATCCTTTCACTGAAGTTGAGACACACTTTGCCGATGCAAAGTTTTACTTGAAGGGTTATGTTGTTAAAGGGACAAAATCTAATGATGTCAAATCAATCAAGTCCGATAAGATCACAAGCAAAAGAATCGATGCGGATGTCGAAAAGGTAAAAATTGACACTAAAGAACTTTGTCCCATTCTTAATGAAGGGAAGATCGTGTCTTTGAAGAAGAAGTTGACTTCTGGACTTTGCTATGTTCCAAAAGTGAAGAAAGAAGAAGATCAATCATCTAACCTTTAAGAAAATGCATTGAGAGGGCTAACTCTTCCTATCAGATGAATCGATGCAATAAACTTGCCTTCGAAGCTGCAAGGAAAGTCAATCTCTCAAAATCAAGTGTGAGATGTGGCGCTCCCTACAAAACGCACAAGAGAAGGTTTTGATCCCAATGCTTACAAGTTATTTGTGAAGGCTGGATACAACCCTTATGAGCCATCAATGTTAGGGAAGCTTCCAATAGAAGATACAACTAGGCAAGCACGTGAAGGCTTAGGCTATAGCCAACTGCAGCCAATTCGCATTTCCATAAGAACGGCAAGCAATAACCATATAACTTTTGAAGATGATGTCACTACTCCCAACAAAAAGCCTTCCGTCTTTGATCGACTTGGAGAATCGACCACAAGAACTTCTGTGATTGAGAGGTTAGGTCCATTGAAGAAGAAGAATAACAAGAATCTGAGAAGTTATCTAAAAGTTACAATGCCTGCTTCACCTTTGATTAGAAAGGATTTCAAAAGTTAATTCCTTCTAGAATGAGGCGACAAGTGGAACTTGTGGTTAAGTGTAAAGAGGAACTCAAGGCAAAGGCTCACACTGTGGTTTACACCAAGGAGCGCGAGGAAGATGAAGAAAGTGTAGGCTCCTCATATCATCTTACAATCTAGAATGAGTACGATTCTTTGCCTCAAATGAAGATTGATGACGAGTTAGAAGATATTATCTGGTGTTGTCTAATGTTCGACGTAATCAACTGACACTATTTCGGTTCAAGTGCCAACAATCACGTGTAGTGATATAACCCAACCAAGGGTTGGGATCGTTCCCACAGGGAGTGGTTTCGAGAATTAATAAAAAAATAAAATTAAGTTCTAATAAGTCATAGCTATAAACATTATCGAATACAAACATACTAAATTTAAGGGGTGACGCAAGAGTCAATTATCAATGGGAGTTTGTATTAATTAACAACTAAAAAGAGCAAAAATATAAGGAAACGAGATATGGAGACGAGATTCTTGGGATGTGATAGGAATACGGGTTAAACTAGACTATTGGGTACATGCTTTTGATAGTAAATTGTTGAACATTTATGACTAGGCTAGACTATAGTGGGGATAAATTCTCTCTCGAGCAATTTACCCCAAATCAACTTGATTTCTCTCGAACACTGAGTTGCCGTATTAAGCACAACCTCCACCTTAGCCCATTCACTCTCTCAAGCTGAATGTGTGGGAGACGGACTAGGATTCACTCTCTCGAGCTGAACGCATGTCGACTCAATATCACCGGCTATTAATTTAATAGTCTTAGTTTTACGACCTCTCTCTTGAGCAAGCCAAAAACACTAATATGAAATTGTATTTGCAACTACAATCCCATTAAGTTCATACATAACTACTAAACGGAATCAGATTTAAACAACAAATAAACCATCAACAAGCAAGACCCAACAAATAATTTAGCCCATATTCACAAAATCACACCCCAAGAATTAGGGTTTTAGCTAGACATGTAAAAGAGATAAAAATTTATACCAATATCAGTTTCCATCAACTGGGTATGAAGAATTAAGTCTTAAAACACGTCAAGAGTGAAGAATCTTCGAGACCCACGTCCAATTTTTTGGAGTTGAAACCCTTTGAATCTTCAAGGTCTTAGAACAAAGTCTCCAAAACCCTCTAAAAATTAAAATCTCTCAAAAACTGTAAAAATTTCGAATAATATAAGTGATACTAAGCTAGAAATTAAAACAAGTATTTATAGTGTTTGAAAATTTGTGCTGTGGAGGACCATTTGGCGCAGTTAGTCAGGATCACCGATACGCTCAACGATCCGCCTTTTGGTCGATTTCATCGCCTTCCTACTTTATCCGCCAGCCTCTTCGCTTTTTTAGTCGTTGGGCAATATGGTACTACTTCGCGGAACTGCTCGGCGACACACCAACTGCTACATTTCGTCACCAACTTGATCTTTCCCTTCAGGGCTCAACACACTGGAACAAAAGGCGATCTTCAGGCCGATCAGTGGCTCGCCAACTGGGCTCGACGATCTTCAGGCCTTTATTTCTTCGTTCTTTTCATCTGCCTTGTTCCTTTTTGCCAAGTAGTGTCCATGCTTTGCCTCAAACTCCAAATACCTGAAATTTAAGGATTTACATTAGATATTGAGACAAAATATGCATTTGAGGACACTAATTCTATCAAAATATAGCCCTAAATGAGTCCAATTTGTGGACTCATCAACACCCCCCAACTTAAACTTTTTCTTGTCCTTCAAGTAAAACTCAAGTTTAGCTGTTCAAAAAGGATGTCTCACACAAGACTCAATCATGAATGTACACAACAAGACTCAACTTACTCATGCAAGGATCAATGTATACTCAAAGACTCAAGTTGTGACACACCATTATCAAAGATTCTCAAGCTCACTATACTTTCTTCAAATGCAAGTTCGAGCTCAACAAAGGTATTCGAATGCCCTCACACAAAGAATGATTCCATATTCACACACAATGGTTTAATCATTTAAAATTCTGGAATCAAATGCAACGCTCACTCTCACAAAGAAGAACACAACGCATGCTTTCACCCATAGGTTTGCCTGTAATTTCCAATCAACAACTCACTCAAGATCAAAAAGGTTTTTTCAAGGCTTGTAATGGGGCTGAGTGCAAAGGTATGGTCATTTAGGCTCAGTGACTTTCATCCTCGTGAAATGTGGTGCTCACAACACTTCATTTGCTCTTCTTTCATCATTTTCTTTAGTGCTCATAAGTCATTCCAATATTCACTCTCTATGGATTGTTCGGAAACCCCATTTCTTTTAACATTTCTCATAACTTTATTTCACAACTTTTTCTTTTTCTTTTTTTTTTCCTTTTCTTTTCTCTCTTTTTTTTTGTATGGAGGGGTTCCATTTTTCTCAACACCATGGGTTAAAGGGGACTTTTCTTGCACTTCTTGACTTGCCTTTTCTTTTCACCACAGCCCCAACTTAGGTTTTTGGCCTAAGTTGGCTATTCAATCAACCACGAATCACAAGGATTATGGGTAGTGGATTAAGAAAGGTCATGTTTTCATCAAGTTTCTTCCAAAGAAAGGTAAGGCTCAAGGGGTGTTCAAAAGAGGTTCACACACTCACAAGGTAGGCCACAAAAGAGGTATATGTCAAATTGGCTCACACTCTACGAAGTTGCCTAAGATCGTATCAAGAGATAACCTTACTTAGTTGACTGGACCAACTGGGCAAAGTCTAGGTGTTATCATGCATGGTTCACAATAAGCTCATCACACAAGACATCGACACCGAAGTCAAACAAGACTCCACACTTTCGCTAGTGTGCAACGATCATCACAAGAGACTCGATTTGATAATTGGCTAGTCACAATGAGATGCAAAGAGTTCACATATTGTCTATGCAATATCACTTGGTCTCAGTGTAGCCGTACATTCATGTTCGTTCGATTATGAGCACTATTTGATTCATCGATATTGATCAAAATCGAGACTCAAATTTGTTGAAGAACAATCACATTCAAGTACATACAAGAGTGAGCAAAAAATTTGGAGGGCTCAAAATCATTTACAATTTAAAATAAAAGGAGCCACAAGCTCAAACATCCACAAGAAGCAGTGTAAAACACAACATTATAATTCACAATTCAACAAGAATATAACACACAAAGGTTGGCCACACCCCACCATAATTAAAAACATTTTTCCTCAAATGCAAATATCATTATATCTAGAATTTAAAATAAAGAAAGACAGAGAGGGAGGTAAATAGGGGATCCTGTCTACACAGTCGCTCTGTCTATCTGGGAATTATTGCCCAATGCCTCATCCTGATCATGGGCATCAGTGCCCGAGGTCACCTCAGGAGGAACATCAGTACCAGATTCACCAAGTTTTGTTGAGTGTGAGTTCGCCAGAAAGACATGCACTGCCGTGTAGAATCCCTGGTCCCACGAAGGAATATTAGGGTCTAGGGTAATTGTCTTCTTTGCAGAAGTGGGCCTCTTGCCCTTACCTTTCCCAGTGGTTGTGGGTAGTTTTGTAGCTTTGCCTTTCGATGTAGCTGCATCCTCATTTATCGCAATCCCATTGGACTTCTCTTGGGCTGATGTTATTATTTCAGTAGCTTTTGATTTAGTCATGTCTGCAAAATCTCGAAGAGAAGTTAGAAAAAAAAAACTTTAAGCAAAAGTACAACAGACAATTTCAGACAGGCTCGCCTAACTAGAGGGTGAATTGCTGAATTTCTTGGGCGAGCTAGATCGACCTCGCCGAAGGAATTATCTCTAAAACTGTAGCAAGTAGGTGATGGGGGAACAACTCGGCGTGTCGCCGATAGCTTTCGGCGAACAAGGACAGGCCCGCTGAAAGTTACAGTGCATAAAGGTTCAGAGGTATAGACAAAGGGCGAAAGAAAAGCCTTTTGGCGAGTCGCTGAGTGCTTTTGGCGATATCAAGCTTCTCGCTGAAGGTTACAAAATAAGTCATCAAATAAAGAATGAAATCAAGGGCGAGATGGGGACATTAGGCGAACCGCCGAGTGGTTGGGTGAGCTCGACCCAGCTCGTCAAATGGCTCAATGTACCTATTTTCAACCCAACTTCTCGAATTCAACCCCGCAACCCCTGGAAAAAAAATCAAAGCATGCACTACTACAATTAAGGTAGGACCCATAGCACCCAAACACAACCCTTTGAATTTTAATCATGTTTAAGGCATATCATTACGGGAATTCAACAGTCACAACTACTCGAGTAAGATTGTCAAATTAAATCATGCATGCAAACAATCTAATCCTATCAGGCAGGATCAGAACACTTCAACAAGATTAGGCTATTGCAAATGAGTATAATTTTTGATAAAATAAACTCGGGGCATAGAAAACCAACCTTTTGTTTCGATAAAGAGAAGTTTGAAATGCTATGCGGTAATGTAATCTAATTCCGAGCACAAATCAACACTAAAAATACTCTAAAATGCGAGAATATAGGAACTAGCATGTGAGTGTGAGTTTGGGAAGATAAAAAGTGAGGGAGAGTGAATGAGGTTGAAGCTTTTAAACCTTTTCGACGACATTAGTCGAGCTCTCCTATCCTCTCGGCGATTTGCCGAGTGTTCATTTACCTCGCCAAATTTTACAGAACCTCCAGTAAGTGTGGGGGTCCCAACGGCGGTCTCCGTCGAGATTGCCGACATGGTCGGCGATTCGCCAATAATTTCCCTAGGCTCGCTGAGTTTTACAAACTCTAATTTGAAGATGTCTTGAGTCAAATGGCGGATTAGGTCGGGTTTGCCGACCTCTTCGATGACTCGCCGACTCGCCGACTGGAACTGTTACTTGCCACCCTACACTTCTTCGAACACTTTCCACACTTTAACCTGTACAAACAATACACCATTATTTTACCAAAACACAAATAGAAAGCAATAAGGGGTTTTAGGTTGCCTTCCAAACAATGCCTTAGTTAACATCGCGACACGATGCAAGTCCACCTTCAAACCTCGTTCTTGGGGTTAGCCATAGTATCACTAGCCAAACCCCCCTGTTGTCTCGGATTGAGATGAGACGATATATGACCCATTTGGGTCTCCAACTGCTTTATAGATACTGAATGGGAGGTGACGGTTTGGCTAAGGGTGGACACATCTTTTTTCAAAATTTTGTCTGACCCTTCAACTTTGTTGAGGATACGAGAGAGCATATATTCAGACCTACCACCTTCCGAATCCTTCTTCTTTTGGCGTTCATGGGGAGGCACATACATGTCTTTCTCCCCATCTTTCTAGTTAGGATTTCGGTCCCTCCATTCTCTGTCGCGATCCTTCCAACCATCCTCTCTACCCCAACCTTGGTTACCACCCTGTCTCGGGTAGTTTGAACGATAACCACTGCCTTAGTTGGCTAGAAAATTTACCTTCTCATTATACAAGGCTTCAAACTTTGTTTCCTCAGAATTTGCACAACTGACCCCAACTGCATTGACACCACGAGCACTAGCCCCCATGACATTTTTGGATAAAATGTTAAGCTATGTCATGATCTTGGCCATGTTTTGGTCTCTCTCATGATCTTTCTCCATCTTCTCCTTAGAGAGCTTGAATGTGAGAGGGGAGACTTGGTCTTCACGAGTGTACCACACTCTGTTTATGGTCGTCACACTATCTAAAAGTTGGGCTGCTATTACATACGATTGCTCCATCAAGCCTCCAGGTGAAAGTTGGTCAGCAACACCTTTGTTTACCGAGTCTAGACTTCGGTAAAAATACTGCAGCAAAACATTGTCGGGCAGACCATGAGTTGGGCATTGGAGCACCAACTTTTTGAATTGCAGCCAAGTCTCATGGATTGGCTCACCCTCTAGACGTTTAAAACTCTGAATGATGTCCCGATGAGTCATCATCTTCAAGGGAGGGAAAAATCGCACTTGAAATGCGTTTACCAATTCCTCCCAAGAAGTGATGAATTCGCGTTGCAACTCCGCCAGCCACTTGCACGCCTCTCCCATTAACAAGAAAAGGGAATAACCTTAATTGGACTGACTCCTGAGAGATGTTTTTGAAAGAGAAAGGTCTGTACACATCCACGAAGTTTCAAAGATGCTCGTGAGGATCCTCATGAGTCAATCCACTGAAAAGTCCCTTTATTTGCAAGAGTTGCAATATAGTGCTCATTATTTGGAACACTGCATTTCCCTCAGCTGGAGGTAAACGGATGGCCCCAATAACTCCTATGAGATAGGGGTCATTAATGTTGGGCTCTTGGACATCGTTGATATTTCTGATGTCGTCTTGGTAGCCTACCTGGCTGTTGTTGCTCCATTAATACTTATGCTTCCTGCTTTCAACACAAACAATCGAAACAAAACTGCAAATTAAGTAAGTGGAACTACAACTAAGAAGAACAAATTTTTTACTAAACTAAAAATTCTCAAATAACACCACTCCCCGCCAGCGGCACCATTTTGATGTTCTACGTAATCAACTGACACTATTTCGGTTCAAGTGCCAACGATCGCGTGTAGTGATATAACCCAACCAAGGGTTGGGATCGTTCCCATAGGGAGTGGTTTCGAGAATTAATAGAAAAACAAAATTAAGTTCTAATCAGTCATAGCTATGAACATTATCGAATACAAACATACTAAATCTAAGGGATGACACAAGCGTCAGTTATCCATGAGGGTTTGTATTAATTAACAACTAAAAAGAGCAAAAATATAAGGAAACAAGATATGGAGAGGGGATTCTTGGGATGTGATAGGAATACAGGTTAAACTAGACTAATTCTATCAAAATATAGCCCTAAATGAGTCCACTAATTCTATCAAAATATAGCCCTAAATGAGTCCAATTTGTGGACTCATCGATCATTGTCATATATCTGTCAATGACAATGATCCTCTAGAAGAGGAAGATGTTGGAGATGCTCCACTAGAACTTGAAAAATGAGTAAAGATGTAACAACCCGAGAGCACCCCCTAGTTGTTACCGGTGTATTCGACCTCGAAGAGGTCTTATACAAGCCCTTACCATTCATCATAGCATGTATCATAGAATAAAAACACGGAAAATTTAAAACTTTTACTTTGGAAGTTCAACTTCACTTCATATATGCAAAATAGAATCTAACTTCGTCACAATGTACCATCTAGACATAGAAGTATCGAAAATGGGACTTAGCCCTTACATCAATAAGAAGTCTAGAAATAGGAA
>JAJOOR010037369.1:0-15593 GCA_036250505.1 Solanum acaule | reverse complement strand
CAAATACTCCCTCCGTCCCTTTTTAGTTGTCCACTTTAGAAATGGCACACAGATTAAGGCAACAATGATTAGCACAGTGAAGTTACAATTTTACCCTTATGACAACTTGTCACTTCAAAGAAATTGGAGGGAAACAACACACTTTTACAATTTTCAAGAAGTGTAAATAAGGGTATAATAGGAAAAAATTTGTTGTCCTTTCTTGATTTGTCAAAATGGACAACTAAATAGGGACAACCAAAAAAGGAAATATGGACAAGTAAATAGGGACGGAGGGAGTAATAAATGAAATCTTAATGGAGTAAAAGAACATAAATAATACTGGTAAATAGCAATTATCATGTTATCATTGTGCAATAGAATAAACAATAGTGATGAAATATAATAAAATATAAAGTGACCATATACAGTAACTAAAGATTCAACATAATAATAAATCAATGAATTAATGAGCAATAATGGCTAAGATGGCTAAGTTAAAACAACTACCGATATAGAAAAAAAATGGAGTAAAATAATACAACCAATCTAAATAGAGCAGCAAAGAAAATGTACAAAAATAACCTGAGACAATATTAATTAAAATGTTTAATAAATATAAAATAAACAAAAATAGTAAAAATCGACCAAAGGTGAGTCAACTAAACACTAGAAGCCAAATATATCCAACCCAACACACTAAATCACTCTAACAATTAGTAAGAAATGAAAAGAAAAACATGTCAATATGATAGAAAATTAGCTAAACAAAGCACAATTTATAACAAAATAAAACTGCATATATTAGCAAATAAAATAATAACTAATACCAAAAGAAAAATAAGACATTAATAAATATGGGTTACCGAAGTAAACTCGGGTGGTTTCTCACTGGACTTGGCGTTGCTGGTTGCTTGCCGGAGATGGCTCAGTTGTTCGAGGTCAGGGGCGGATCTATGTGGACGGGTGAGGGTGCCACGGCACCCAGTGATCTCAGAAAAAACTTTGTATATATATGTATATATGTAAAAGAATTCTATATATAAAAACGTTACCACCCACTAACTGAAATGATGAACAACTCAACTGGCAAAGGTGAAAGTCTGCCACACGCCCAACGCAGGTTCGAACCTCGCGGCGCCATTTATTTTTTGGCTTGCTTTTTCTTTTCTTTTCTTTTCTTTTTTGTCTTTTTCATTAATGTGTAATGGACTTTTATTTTTTTCTTCCATTTATGTTTATTTATTTACTATTCTTTATTAATTCAATTTGACTCATTTTCATAATTAATTTTTAGTTTTTTTCTATTTTCTCTTTCACTAATTATTAATTTCTTAATATGAGTGTTACTTGTTTATTCTTTATCAATTAATAAGTACTGAATTATGAACGTCAAATAAATATTATTAAGAATATATTTAAATGGTAGTTTTTTAAAAATACAAATTTTAAAAATGAGGAATATTATTACTAGAGTTTTTTTTTTTTTTAATTTAAAGGTTCTTTTGATCTTCACCAACGTTCTTACTAGGTAAGATGACTAGGCTGAAACTACAATTTGTATTCTTTACCTACTATGTATCTCCAACAACACATAAAATCAATGGAGTATGAATATATTAAGTTAATACTATTAAATGGTTTATACAAACTCGAATTTTAATGTGAATTATTTTTTCCTCAAAGTTTCAGCGAATAAGCATCTAATTTCAAAAAGAAAATAAAATAAAATTGTTTAGTTATCTCTTATCTCAGAATATATAAAAGAAAATATTACTAACATACATGTTTGATTGATTTGTTTATAAAACCGAAAAAAATTAATAACTCAAATGATAATCCTAAGATAAAGCAACCGATTCTTTTATCTTGAACAATGTGATATCCACGACATTCAAATCCTAGATCCACCTCTGTTCGAGGCAATGGTTGATTGTGCTAGCTTCGAGCTCGCTGGCTGTTTCGTCGGAGCTTGGGGCTCACTGATTGCTCATTGATATTGCATCGAAACACCTGAAAATGAAGGAAAATCGTGAAAGGGGAAGAGGGGAAGGGACTGGCCATTTGGGGTTGAGTCTTGGGGTCGTTTCCGGTGACTTTTTCACCGGAAAAAGGAGAAAAACGAAGGCGTTTTGGTTGTTGCGTTGTGGGTCTGGCTTCTGGTTGTTTTCCGCCGGAAAAGGCGAGGAACGAAGGTTGAGTGATGGTTGTTTGTTCGCGGCTCAGTCGGAGGTTTGGTGATATGATTTGGGAGGTGCTTGGGTTGGGATTTCGGTCAGAAAAGATGGAAAATGGGGCTGGTTTGGGTTGTCTGAAGGTTTACGGCATGGTGATGCATTTCCAGATCTGTCCGTGGAGAAAGAAGAAGACCATTTGGGTTCGGATGGTGATTTTGTTGGTTGGTTTGGAGCTTGCTGGTTGCTCCGGTGGCTATGGAGAAAAAATGGAAAATGGAGCTTGGGGGTTGTAGACTTCTAACAATGAATGGGGTTGTGGTTTTGGGGTGGCAATAGGTCTTTGGGGTGGTGGTGGTTCGCCGGCTTCCGGCATGCTCATCCAAAACTAAGAGACCCTTCTTATTAAAAATCTGAAAATTATTATTCCTAAAAAAATTTCACCCCCTTGACTTAATGACTAAACTATTGTTTAAATAGGAAATTGAAAACCATAAATAGTACTATATCATTATTTTAAAACCATGGGCCGAAATCGCTACTTAAATAAAATATCTTTGTTGAAATCTTATTTATATTTAAATAAATTTCTAGACAGTGTAAAATATCAAAATAAATATTAAAAAATGTAATGAACGTAAATAATGACATGTAAAAAATGCAATTTAACAAAACTAATAATTTAATCAAAGATAATAAATGTTTGAACATATTCAACCAGCTGTGACAAAAAATAATGTAATTAAAATTAACTGATAAAAAATCCTATTTTTTGACAAATAAGGATAGATATTGATAAACTTATAAAAAATGTATTTTAAACTATTGAATAAATAAAACTTAAAAATTATGAATTTTGAAAATATTAGGTCAAAATTGAGCGTCAACAATGCTTATCTTCCGAACAATTTTCTTATTATTAAACATATTAGAAGTATCCCAAATGGTCAAATCTTTTGCAGCAAAATTTATTGTTGCTTGTTTACAAAAAGATCAAGTCTTTTGATGTCATCTTCAAATTTCAAATATTACAACAACTTATCATTATATTGAAGCAACACAATGCTATTTCAATATCATTATTTCAACGTTTTAAATTCAAAGCAATACTATTTCGATACCATTTTATCAACTTATCAAATTCTTGAGTCAGGTTAATTATTCTAATTTTTTATTTTATAGTTTCATTGAAAATTTGCATTTTTCTTACTTCATAATACCCTTCACAATCTTCACTTGTATGATTGCTTTAGATATGTCGTTGTCATTCAATTTATACATGTCAACTAGGAAAAAATATCAAGGACTATTTATGAAGTTTTGGTTTAGGCCCCCAATCTTGTCGAGACGGCCTTGTGTCGACTTTCATTCCCATCCTATAGACAAAGTGATAGCTATTGCAGGATCCACTGGTAAGATATCTTTGTGGAACATCTTTACATCTTTTAATTTTTAGTTGATGCATGTTGGATCCTCCAAAGTCCACACACAATGCATTAATTTTTGGTCAAATTTGTTAGGGTTTTGCCCTGATCTTCCTACCTTATTCGAATTTTATTTTTTTCCTAAAAAAAGACAAAATATTAGCATAAATGTTTTTACTTTTTTTCTTAAAGGAAAATATAATTCTCTTTCATATTTGGTTTATTCCTTCCTTGGAGGAAAAGTTTGGAGATTTATAAATTAAAGATCCTTATTCTCATAACGAAAAATACAATAACATCCACAATGTAGTCATTTAGAGAGTCTTGTTTATGGGGAGATTTTCTCCTAAATATCTTTATATTTTTCAATATTAGTTTTATAATATATAGGCCACATGATCAAACTATATTAATAATATGTTTTTAGTATGCTTTTATTTGTTGTCTGCTTTATCAATCATATGATTTGCAATTGTAAGCTTCCACATGACACCCTAATCCCTTTCATCCCCAACAAGTGGTATCAGAACACATGGTTCAATGATTCAATGGTTCAACAAGATTGAAGAAAGGTTCAAGCGGTTTCAAATTAATTTGCAACAAATTTGATGATAATGAAGATTTTTGTCAAACTACATGTGGAGAAGAAGTTTCAATCATATTTTCAACATTCCTGTTGCTGCAATTTTTAAGAATAAAAACAAAATATTTTTAACTCATATATTTTAAACCTTATTTTTAACGATGGCAAGCAACATTAATGAAGATTTTGTGAAGAACAAGATTATCAAGCAATGAAGAAGGCGAATCAAGTTTTGTCAAGAAAATCCAGCCAAAATAAGAGATTTGTTAGGGTTTTGCCTTGATATTCCTACCTTATTTGAATTTTTTTTTCCTCAAAGAAAAGACAAAACATTACCATAAATGTTTTTACTTTTTCTGAAAGGAAAATATAATTCTCTTACATATTTGGTTTATTCCTTCCTTGGAGAAAAAAATTGAAGATCTATAAATTGAAGATCCCTATTATCATAACGAAAAACACAATAACATCCACAATGTAGTCATTTAGAGAGTCTTGTTTATGGGGAGATTTTCTCCTAAACATCTTTATGTTTTTTCAATATTAGTTTTATAATATGTAGGTCACTTGACCAAACTATATTAATAATATGTTTTTAGTATGCTTTTATTTTTTATCTGATTTATCAACCATATGATTTGCAATTGTAAGCTTCCGCATGACACCCTAATCCCTTTCGTTCCCAACAAAATTCGACACATATACGACTATATTTGAAGAGTTCAATCAAAATAACTTAAAATACATAATATATAAATTGACAATCAAACTCAAACTTGGCCTTAACTAGCAAGTAAACACTATAACTTTAAGAGTGCACATCTAGATACCTCAACTTTGAGAGTGAACATTAATGTTCATTACAATGTACTAATGTAATTTGTGTGCATAGAGAAACACTTAATTGAATATCACATTTTTATCTGTTATATTGGTAAACAACTACATTTATAATTCATAATTTCTTTTGCACTTTGTTTTTTCTTCAAACATACAGTGCTTCTTCCTCCTATAACTAGTAGAGTGATACGTACAAAAGAAATTTGTATAGGCTTTCCTAGTTTCATGTTCTGAAATTTATTGATAAAATTGTGTCTCGTCATTGCACCTTTTTGCATGTTACACTTTCTTGTAAAAGTACTGTTTGGCCATTCCACAACAATGAACTGAGAGAAATGCTTCTATTGTGATGCTTAATTGAAGATTCTATCATTCAGAATCATATCATTATTCACCATATAAAATTCATGAATGCATTGAAGGTCAACACCAAAGAGGAAAGATTTTGAGGAATAAATAATTAACACCTCACAACTCTACTCTTAGAATTTGAATCGTTCGTCGTAAGAATATAAGCTTGAATCTGGTGTTGTCCTACTTCATCATGTGTTTTTAAGGTCCTTTACCAAGTATAGGAAGTGGTTAAGGGTCATAAGGGACCTCTAGCGCTAAGTTAAGTTCAAAGTTATCCTACCAACTAAGTTTTTCACATGACTTCATACAAGGGTCAACTTTAAATTATCATATCTCCCTGAATATTAATATTTATATAACCCATGACCTTTTAATAAATTAAAGGTCTATGAGTTTTCTTTCCAACGCCACCAAGTTTGTAGCAAACATAGTTTAGGGTAAAAAGTTATGACCGTTTTACCAGAGACACTTCCAACAAAGCTTTCTGAGTCTGCCAACTATGTGCCCCACTTATGGGTCATAAATTGAATTACGGACCATAAATGGAGCTCGTGGAATCAAACATATGAAACCATGTTATTGGTTTGATTCTTACAGACACAACTATGGGTTACAAATCCAACTACACACTGAAATTTGGGCCCGTAGAATGAAGTCCTGAAGCTTATTTTTGGGTATAATTTGTAAGGACTTAAACATGATGCATAAATCAAACTACGAGACATAATTTGGGCTCGTGGAATGAACTTCTGAGACCCAATTTTGGTCTAGCTTCCATGGAGGGAATCCACAAACCGTAGATCCAACTACAGGCCGTAGTTCTTCCTCGTGAAAGGATTAAGGAAGAAGTTTTTAATTGAGGATATTTTAGTCTCTTCTCATTATTCCTAAGCTTAAACCTAAACGTGTTAGTACCTAAATGGTGACTATATGTATCATAGTATTACCTCAAAATACTCTCGTATCTTTGTCCTCGAGCTTTCTTCAAGAACTCTTGTTCTCCCAGGTATGCTAAGTTATCGTAGTGAGTGGATGAGTGTTTCCTCATGACCTACATCTAGTTTTCAATTAGAATGATTAAGACTAGGGTTTTTACTCCAAAGTTAGCGCTATTCAAAATTCTCAATACATTCTTATTATTGATTCTTGATTTTATTTTATGGATTTCAATTCTCTGCATATTTATGATCCTTCATTGTTGTTCATGCTTATTAGTCCACATGAACCCTATTTAATTAAGATTGTTTGAAGGGCTTGACACATCATTCATTACTCATTGCTTTCACATGCAAAGTAAACTCAAAGAATTTGAGCCATAATTCGAAAAGAGTTTTAAGGGAACTTGAAACTTTCCAATGCATTATTTTCACAAAGGAAAGCATGGCTATATTTGGAGGAGCCATAATCAGTTTTAGAGAAATGTTTCCAGTTAGTTCCTATAGCAAGTTTAGTATATTCATAAAGAAGTAAGTAGTAATTCACGGCAGAGGTTATGAGTTTCCCTTAAAATGGGACCCTTTTTTGTAAAATGGAACCTTATAAAATATAATTATTAAGAAATATTGCATTGATTTGGGAGTAGTATTGAGCACCGAGTCGGGTAAGAATTTAGATAACTCAAACCCCATAACTGCTCATCCAGAGCATGATAAGATTATGTCATTGATTCGGGCAAATCCTCATATAGACTCTGGTAAGGTCTTAGATATTGAATCCATTACTTCAGTTTGTCCTTTACCCTGACAAAGTATTGGATGAATCTGGAAATGTGGGCAAGACGTTGTATCATCATGAGGTTCATAGTGATGGTTGTCGGTTAGAGAAACTCGCCAAGAAAATTAAAGTATAATATTTTAGCATTTGATATTATTGCATGTATCTAAGTTGTAAAGTTTTATTGTTTTCAATACATTTGCATGTTTTAATTTACAGTTATCCAATTTTCAATCTTTCTCTGAGTTGTTCTTCAGTTATGTATGTTCAAGCTAACCAATGTTTCATTCAACTATTTTACATATAGTATATTCCATGTACTGATGCAATTTGGTGCAATATCTTTTTATGATGTAGATACATGTATTAAAGATCGACAACATGCACTTCGTTGAGATCCTCTCAATCAACTTTTGGTGAGACCTCCTGGCTTTTAGAGGGCTCCAGTTCAGTTATTTATTTCATTATTAAGCAGACATTCTAGTTTATTATTCATGTATCTGTGGGTCTTGTCCTAATACCTATCTTAGTTCAGTATAGGCTTCATAGACATGTTAGCGAGTCAGTTACGTCTTGATCTTGAGATGTTTTAAATATTATTATTATGATGATTCGTACTTATATTTTAGATATTTCATAAAGCATGTTCATATGTGAATGTTTATCACTTTTAAAGCTTCCACATAATTGTTTAGTGTTCCATTTTGTAGCAAGTTAGGCCAAGGGTTCCCTTGACCAATAATAGTTTCCAAGTGTCGGTCACGCCCCGGGTATAGGCTTGAGGTAGGACAATTAAGTTCTTATGACTAATTTGATTCATCATAAAGTAGCTATGAAAGAGGTAGACAACTTAGTACAAAAAAGAGCTTCTTTTCTCAGGTCATTTTAGGCTGCAACCAATAAGGTGCTTTATAATATATTTTATCCAACAAATTTGTAAATCATTATTTCATCGGCTTGCTTACGTTTTTTGCTTTACTAGTGTTTTAAATAAAAGCTAATTCCCAGTCCAAATCCACTATCATGACAAAATCTTTGTATAAATTAAGTTATATGGACAAAAACCACAGTGAACTAAAGTTTAAGGGTGAATCCTTCTAATCTAACCCTAGATTTCTTTGGCTAATTTTTGGAATGTGAAATTTAAGAGATTCTTTTGAGCGTGAAGTTCCCGCAACAACTTAAATGCATGCTAATTTTTGGTGAATTTAAAAGGAAAAAAATTGATGAAATGACACTTAACAAATATTTTTCCAAAAAAATAAATGACCATTTATTTGATAACAATTATATAACATATCTATTGGAGATGTTAGAACTAGAGAATATTTTCAGAGCATAGTTACAAATAAAGCATCAAAAAAATGCTGTCTTCTAAATTTTTTGCAACACAATGGAATTTGAAGCCTCTCATCGACACCAAAAGAGGATCAAGCACGCTAGTAGTGCTCCATTTTCTGCTTCTTCAATTCAAGATTCAACCTTTACAACCGTTCTTCTGCCAAAAGAGCTCATCACTGAAATCCTCTTAAGGCTTCCGGTGAAACCTCTCTTGAGATTTAGGTCTGTATCAAAATCCTGGCTTGGTTTAATCTCTACTTGTAAATTTGTCAACACCCATCTCAATATATCTGCTAATAACAAGGCTTTTCATAGGCTTATTTTGGGGTTTGATCCACCTGAAAACAATCTTAAGGACTGTTCCCTAGACTCTTTACTTTATGACCATGTTACTAGGGCAATTGACTTGGATTATCCTCCCAAAAAATCCTATGAATCTATTAAGGTTGTGGGTTCCATCAATGGGGTTATTTGCGTTGCCATTGAGCAAAAAGACTTGCCACCAGCTTTCCTAAAATAAGGGGAGATCTTCTGCTTACTGCTCACGGAAACATCCGACCTATACTATAGTCAAGGTTTCTCTGAAATCCGTCAATTAGGAAGCTCAAGAAAATGCCTAGTTCTAGAACTGGTTCCTTTTACATGTATGGTTTTGGATACAATGAGCTTCACTATGGTTATAAGGTATTGGATATCACCCTAAATGTGGGTGATGACAATTCATGTTATAATGTGGGGAAAATTTATAGTCTGAATAATAATTCTTGGAACTATTTGGATGATTTACACATTGACATGCCTTTAAATAACTCGGGTATGCTTGTGAATGGGAAGCTTCATTAGGCTATTACTAATAGGTTTTCTGGTTATTATAATGATTGTGTCACCCTTGTGGTTGACTTGGCTGATGGGAGATGGGAAGAAATGGAGAACCCTTTCTACGTAGAAGAAAATTTTGATTTTACCCCGTACCTTGGTGTATTAGGAAATGACCTTTGTATGATTTGTCATCCTCTAATGACTCATGTAGATGTGTGGGTTATGAAGAAGTACGGGGTTAAAGAGTCTTGGACAAAAATGTTTAACATAAGGTATGTGAGGTATAATTTATTTGGTCCACACTTTTGCTTGTCAAGTAAAGGTGGAATTTTGTTTAGGAATGGATCAATTTTCGTATTTAACAACCAAAATGATGACTCAATGAGATTTCCAGAGGTTTCCAATTGTGGTCAGCTTGCCTACGCAAAGCTTTACATTGAAAGCCTTGTTTGGCCGTTTGTTGCGGAACATACCAGGAATGCAACAACACCAAAGGCAACAAAATCTTAGATGACGAAAATCGTGTGATAAATAATTAGTAAGAATTCTTTTTACAATTTTCTCAAGAGCTATTAATTTTTCTTTTCTTTTCTCATTTACATAATAATAGCACACTACATATCAAAAACATCTTTGAATCATATATGCTTGAAGATCTTTTTAGTGATTTTTTTTGCTTCATCAAACTTCTTCTCAAGAACAATTGCTTGGTGTCTTAATTTTCAAGCTAATTGCACGCAACATTGTTTCTTTAGGACTATATTCTATTTGTTTTACTTATTTGGTCATTCAAAGCTGAAATGTCTTTCACATTGTCAATATCCAATGGTTCGGTGCAAGGATAGAGCATCTCATGTTACAGGTTTGAGCCTTTTGTCAAGCGAACTAACTCTAGCATTTAAGTGGGGATGGATAGAATGGCAGACCTATCATCCGTGATTTTAAAGGTTGCGGGTGGCCAAAAGACCAGCTATACCCGGATTTCTCGATCATAAAAAATAATATGAAGGAAAAAAGGGGAAGAATTCTAAAGGTCTTATAAGAAATATCCTTGCGTGTTAGACTTACTGAGCTAGAGAAGGGAATGATTTCTATGTAAATTTCTTACTCTAAATTACCCATTTTTTTTGCAACTCAATATGTTGCATTTGGATCAGTGTGTGATTTATTCCAACTCTTTTGGTATTTACATTGCCTATTTATACCACTTGAAGTTGCATTTCCATGTTCCATCTAGAGATCAGATAAGTTAACTAATATATATTTGAATGGAAGCAATTTCGACAAGTCTCAAATTTAGTTGGTGCTTGTAGTATCTAACCAAAGTGAGTTTTGCTACATGTTAAAGTAAACAGTGTTTTGTTAATGCTAATGTTATGTACTTTTGAACTTTCAGGAAGTGAATGCTGATGTTTGGAACAACAAATCTACTCCCTGCTGACTGCACGGGTAGGAATGATGAAGGATGGGGTGTCTCTATGTTTAGTGTTCATTGTGATGTAGAAACGCTTTTTCTTTACATGCAAAACAAGATTTACATATGCTCGTTGATTGCATATTACAGTGTGTTGGTACCTTTTGAATCTTGGTTGAGAAAAACTTTATATCAACTGAAATTTCCATTACAAGGGTTGATACTGTTATTTAAGAGCTATCCAATGTTCATATTTACAGAAACTACATAGTTAGAAAATCAGTGTTATCTGATATGCTTGAAATGAGAAAAAATTTGCTTTTAATGAGTTTTGTAAATAAGTTTTTTTCTCTGTTTTCGTTCAAATAATTTCCATTAATTGTCGTATAATATTGGACATTGATTTTGCTTAGACAAAATCTGGATCACACAACATATACTTTATGTCAGAGTTTATACCTTTAGAACTATTAGAACATCAACTAGTAGTTTAGTCGTATTAGGATTACATTAGCAGGTCAACAATTATTATTTATATTGATTACTTTAGTTCAGTTCATTTAGGGGTCTTATTATTTTCCCTGTAACTTTATTTAATACCTTGCTGCCTTCATTAATAAATATACTCTTCCAGCACACATTCAGTCTTTATATGGTATCAAGGCTTTTCACGCTCTAACGAGTAAGATCCAATTTTTTTCTCCTCCTCACGCAGATCAGCAACAATGACCAGTCACAATGGTAATAACAATGGCAACAATCCCAGAGTTGTCAATGCTGATAACACGACGGGTACCAATATTATCATTCAATTCAATCCCACATCCCAATTACCCATCAAAGTAAGCGGTGGTCACAACTTCGCCACCTAGAAAGCCCAATTTTCCTGTTTTTAATCCTGAACTCATCGTCAAAATACTCAGTGGTCTAGGTCCTGAATTTCGTGAGATCTCTACTGCCATACCTGCACGCGATATAGCTATCTCCTATGAGGAACTATTTGAAAACCTACTGGACTTTGAACTCTTCCATCGCCACGAGGATGCTAAGAAACTACTAAGTACCATTACTGTTGCAGTTGCTACTCCTACCAAATTCAACTCCAATAATCGCAACAATCGTGGACATACCAACAACTCTAAAAAATGGCGCCAGAATTAGTGTCCAAGCCCTCCAACACAATGGCAGTCCAATTCAAATCCAAACGATGTTATTCGATGTTCACTATGTAATAGGATTGGCCACACCGCCAATGTTTGCCACTCGAAGTCTCATAATCACTTTGAAGCGAAAGCCAACTACGCCCTTGGATTTACGGCGGCCACCAACCCCTAGATAGTTAACTCATGAGCCACCCATCACATTACAACAGAGCCACACAACTTACAACCATACCGTGATAACGAGGATGTCTCCATGGGTGATGGTAACAAAATTCCCATCTCTCACACTGGTTCTACTAAATTAAATGCATCAAATAATGTTTTTAAGCTAACCCACACTTTGTGTGCCCCTTCCATTAAACACAAGCTTCTCCCTGTTTCTAAATTATGTCAAGACAATCTTAAGTCTATTGATTTTTTTCCTTTTAACTTTGTTGTAAAGGATCTGAAAACGCGGAAGCCACTGGTGCACGGTCGGACCAAAAATGGACTGTATGAGTGGCCAGACTCACATCCCCAAGCTCACATTATCTCCACATCCAGTCCTCTCACTACTTGGCACCAACGTCTTGGTCATCCGCACTCTAGAGTTATTAGGTTTATTTTAAATAAATTCTCGCTACCGTTTCATGAGCGAGATAAAATTTTTCATTGTAATTCTTGTTTATCTAATAAAGCTCATTGGCATCCTTTTACCCATTTATCACCGTGTAGCTCTAAACCGCTTCAAATTATTTTTAGTGATTTATGGGGTCCATCACCAGTCTTATCTCTTGACAAAAAGTTGTATTATTGTATTTTTGTTGAACAATATACGAAATACACTTGGCTCTACACACTAACAAAGAAAAGTGAAGTTAAAGAGATCTTTCAAAAAATTCGTCCTATGATGGAAAAACATTTTGACACCAAAATTTGATCATTGTATACTGATGGCGAAGGTGAGTATAAAAGTCTTGACTCCTATGTTTCACTTCACGAAATTCAACACCTCTCTACCCCACCCTATACCCCCCAATGAGTGGCACTTGCAGAACGACGACATCGTCATATCGTCGAAACTGCAAGAACACTCTTACATGAGGCGTGCCTCCCACCCAATTCTGGTCTTTTGCATGCCATCACACTGTCTACCTCATTAATCGTTGTCCAACCTCACACCTAGATAAATAATCCCCATTCCAAAGATTACTTAGAAAATCACCTGATTATAACTCCCTTCGAATTTTTGGTTGTTTATGCTATCCATGGCTTAAACCATACTCTAAAAATAAACTTGAATCCAAATATACCCCATGTGTCTATCTTGGATTCTCATTATCCCATCACTGTCACCAGTGTTTTGACCCAATTTATGCAAAGGTGTACTTATCCCGAGATGTGCGATTTGTTGAGGATGTTTTTCCATTTAAGACATTGTTCTTCAACACTGCCATTAAATCAGTTCACCTAGAATGGCCAAAAACAACAATGTCAAGTTTTTCAGACCCCACACCCAAACTTCCCATAGTTACAGATCTGCCAACTCCATTAGAAATAGCAGCAAGCACAATTACAGATTTCCCATCACCGTCTACTTCCTCTCCATCCTAGTCCGGAGACAACTCAAACTCACAATCCTTATCCGACAATGCATCGATGGCGCACACAACAGATTCACCTCTTGCAACTCCTCCCTCTCTAGGTAAATTTCTATATTCCTCTTCTTCAATAATTCCCGCTTCCCAGAACCCTTCCTCTAAATCTACTGCCTAGCATTTAGCACTACCACGCCTTACTTCAAACTCACAAATGTCGATCCCTACCAACACACAAAACAACTTGTCTCCTCTTCTTGTCTATCAATGTAGAAACACCAACCCACCAACACACATGGATCCTCAACCAACCTGTCCTATCCTCGAGTTGGAACTCACTGCTGTCACTCGATCCCAAAACAATATCACAAAACCCAAACAAATTTTTGATCACCTAGCCAAATTGAACCCCACGGTCACACCCACTACTATCAAACAAGCACAAAAACATCCTGAGTGTTATTATGCAATGAAACATGAAGTTGATGATTTAATTAAAAATTAGACTGGGAACTTTTTCCCCCTGACCCCATAAAAAAATTGTATCCTCCAAGTGGCTTTTCAGGATCAACAAAAATGTTGATGGGTCCATCGACAGATACAAATCGTGCCTGGTTACAAAAGGCTTTACTTAGAGGCCGAACGCTGATTTTTATGCCACATTCAGTAGTTGTCAAGCCCACCATAGTTTGCATCGTCCTCTCTGTGGTACTTCATCACAATTGGAATATGCCAGCTGGATGTTAATAATTCTTTCCTCCAAGACAACTTGGAAGAGGAAGTGTACATGGAACAACCTCTGAGGTTTACTACTGATGAAAAACCAATGCATATATGTCAGCTGCAAAGGCGATATATGGCTTGAATTAGGATCCTCGGGCGTGGTACAATTCGCTCATGGGTTATCTTTCATCCATAGGTTTGTTAAGACAAAATCGGATGCCTCACTACTTATGAGACATGCTGTAGGTGGTTCGTTGTTCGTCCTCATCTATGTCGACGAGATTATTATCACTGGGAGCAATACATTAAGTGTCAATTAGGTTATCAGTTCCCTTGCTTCTAAGTTCTCTATTAAAGATTTGGGTAATCTTCACTACTTTCTTGGCGTTGAAGTGATACGCAACTCTAACGGTTTAATTCTCATCCTAGCAAATTATGTGAATAAAATTTTAAATAATGAGCTAATGACCGACTACAAGAGTGTTAACACGCCAATGAGTGCATCAGAGTTACTTACCTTTTCTGATGGAACTCACTTGACTGATTTTACACGTTATCTCCGAGTCTTGGGTAGGCTTCAATATCTATCCTTCACTAGACTTGACATAGCCTATGCAGTCAACAAGCTTACTCAATTTATGCAAGCACCATCCGACCTTCACTGGAAAGCTGTAAAACATGTTCTTTGACACCTGCGTGGTACCATTCAACTCGGCCTATGCGTTACTCCCATTGATGCATCAATCTACATGTGTACTCTGATGCAGATTGAGGTGGGGACAGGGGCGGAGCCACGTAGGCTCCAGGGTGTCCAATTGGACACCCTTCGTCGAAAAATTATACTATATATACATGTAAATTTTTGACTTTATATTGGTATATATAAAATTTGAACCCCCTGAAATATCAAAGTGATGCTCAGTGGAGTTGGCAATAGCCTGTGCAAATCCTACTCTTTGTCCCGGTTCGATTCCCCGCAGGGATTTTTTCTTTTTCTGTAATTATTTTTACTTCTTAAATTCAATTAAGGAAATAAACATGCGTAATTTTAACATAAAAGTTCAGTAGCTTGGTGGTTAATAGTATCATGAAGGTCTCCAAGACCCAAGTTCGAATCCCTCCTCTACTAACTATTTTTTTTCAATTAAAATTGAATTATTTCCTTAAATTTTAATACATTTTCCTTGTAGAATAAGATTTCCTTAAATTTAATACTTTTTCTTGTGGTTTTTTTTCAATTCCTTAAATTTTAATACCTTTTCTTTATGGAATAAGATTTCCTTAAATTTTAATAATTTTCCCTTATGGAATGAGGTTTTCTTTCTCTATAAATAGGAGACTCATTTTCCCAAATTATATCACAATATTATTAAGAATAGAATCTCAATAATTCTCTCTCTGTTTTTTCTTCTCGTTCTCTTATTTTATAACAAAAATAACCAACTTAATATTTTAGTTTCAAGTTTCAATAGACATGAGGAATTATTAT